>WURS02277037.1:0-18919 GCA_011762765.2 Rhinocypha anisoptera
AGGGTTGTGAAAAGGATTTTTATGGAAGGGGACTCATGTACTGGTTGGTGGGTGGGAGGGTTTAAGGAGGGTGGGTTTTCATATAGATCTTGATCAATTATTTATTCGACTGTTTATTTTAAAAGTGGTTCCTCTTCAAATAAAAACAATGTGATCTCTGAAAAGATTTTGTTTCCTCGATGCATCCATCTCCTCATGTGCCCACTTGCTTGTGAAGAGGACTGGAAAATTTGGTGATGGTTATCTGATGATTCGTACCAAAACGAAAACCGGAAGATGAAGTTTTGAAGGTGATCGTGCAAGAGGTCGCTCACTTTAAAGGCAGTTGATAATTCTATCGACGATTCATCTTTCATCCGCAGAAAGATCCCATCTCGAAGTTCAAAAGTTGTACAAAAACACGGAAATTCTATTAAAAATGATTATGCTCAAGCTCAAGGTCATTCAGAGAATTGGGGCCAAGCACATCGGCCGGGCGGATTAACCCCCTGCTACCCTTAGAGAGATGGCCATCGTAAAATAAAGAAAATCACGATTTCCCTTCGTCTGTGACGCCAAACTCGAAGAACTTACGTCACATGCGAGAAGTGACGAATTTTAACGTCCAAGAAATCACACGGTGGTCGAAATCTTTCGCCGTTTGTGGGTTGGAGGATAGGAATAATAAAGAGCGCTTTGTGACGCGGGCCGGGCGATTTTGCTCAAACCGAGGGTGTTCCCCGGAAGTATTTCTTTTCCTCGGCATAGTTTCCGAAGGTGATGGCTGCTGTCTAGTGGGCGGAAAGGGAGGGAGGGACGAGGAGATTGTGAATGCACTGGTCAGCGCGTTCCATCTTTTCCGAGGGAAGTGATCGGAATTTTAATTTCGAGGCGACATTGACTTCGAATCCAAGGTTTAGGGGAATCCTTTCGAGCCAAGCTCTCCTGTGGATTGGGTACACTCTCCCGCGTCGTAGTTCTTGGGCTCTCCGCTGAAAAGGTCAAACACATTAGATATTTTTACAGTAGTTGAACTGCAATTGGCGCAATCTAGTGGACACTCACCGTCGGCAGAAAGTCAAAAACTCGCAATAATCCTCACGATAAATTATTCTATCCTGCAAAACCTGGTTTCAGTCCATAAGGTGCGATGAGATACCCTGCTTGAAAAATGATTGAAAGGATAATTCGTGTGTTGTACAAGGAATATGTCTATACTACTGTTTCTATAGTGGAAGCGATAGAAACCAAGGAAAAGGAGAAATTTTGGGTGTACTACCGCCAATTATCAAAGTGGAACTCTCAGTGAAATTAGATCTTGTAGCGGCATTCATCCTACTTCTTTAATAAAGGACATAGGGCTAATCCATAGCCTACTTTAATACATATTGTAATAAGAAATTTGTACTTTTAGACTTACCAACCTGTAGTGAAATGGTCATTCTATAGCCACGAAGCAGGCTTTTCGTTGATTACATTATTTTATTGGTGTTTTTTTTTGCAAAAAATCTCTTCTTTATCGTTTTAAAATAAAATTTAAGAGAGTGGATCTGATCAAGAATATGTTTATGTCCCCTGAAATAATTATCGGAATGTGAAATCGGCCGCTGATGTAACTTAGGAACACAGAGGTATTAGTCAAACTTGACCCTTATGTTTGACTAACGTCGCTCATCAATGCCTTCTTGTATCCGTAGGAGTAATACGTATTTTATTATAGTTTTTGGAGGACATATAGTTGTGTTTATATCTTAAAACTAGAAAATATTTAAACTTTTTTATTATCTTATTCTTGTATCTTATCCATTTGTCCAAACGCAGCAATTAAGGTGGCACGGTAAAAAAACGTATCAAAAAGGGGACGAAATACACAAACATCCATGCTCTAGGTGGAGGATGAAAAAAAACTAACTAGGCGCGATTCGAATCTGCGACCTCCGGTTTGGTCGGCGAGGATTTTACCTCGCCGTCTCCGTGGTCTTTTGAAGGGCATCTTGAACCCAAGAACGTAGTTCAGGTGAATCATTAGAGACAGCCAGGTCGCGAGGCCTTTTTTTAAATCCCTAGCGCTGTGACATGAGCATCATAAAATCGTTAGGAAAGGCTAGTTTCTTGGTAAGACCGACAGGCCTGGATGAACGCAATAATCATAGCTGGCATCAAGGACCTATTTATATTAATAAATGTCGCAAGAAACTGTTTTCACAAGAAGACAAGAAAAAAGAAACATCAAATCGGCTCTGAAGTCCAAGTGACATGTTTATGTACAGATGGACAGGCTTTTCCCATCTAGTACTAACTCTCCTACCCCTTGGTAGATCTTCTTTCTAACAGCTCTTATAATTTGCCCTCGCGGGATATTCCCTTCTATTTTTCCTTATATTCTTCACAAACTAATTATGCCTCGGAGTGATCAATTCACCTTGCTCTACTTACTCCTTTCGCAGGTAATCCAAACTGATTTATCTTCATCCACTCTTCAGTACACTTCTTCCTTCTTAGCTCTATCCGTCCACTTGATCTTCAGCACCATGTTGCGAAGGCTTATATGCTTTTCTGGTCTGATTTTCCAATGGTCCATATCTCCGATCCATAGAGTGCCTACTCCACATGAACGCTTTTACATACGAATTATATTAAACAATAAAATATTCCAAACTTGCCAACTTTGAAATTTATTTGTCAATATTCCTCAGTCCTTAAATGTTTGAAAAACAAAACGACGTAGACCACTTTGTCGACAAATGCAGTCCTTATTTGCATGTACGTTTATGTGTAAATGCAAACAAATTTTTCGAAGCCTTACGAAGAATTTTGAGGTGGGATGCTTTTTAAAGATTCTAGTCTTCCGGTTTGACTTTTGCGTGTTTCTTTCTTATTGGGAGACCACTATCATAAACGTAATTAAAACCGCAGTACCAACTGATCAACAAAGTAATAGTGAACCCGATAATGCCGAGAGCACATAGTGATCTTCATTTGTTACAACTCAAAATGGAACGATTACGGGCGAGACTGAAACTGTTTGAGAAATCAAATCGATCAAGATTGAAACGGATGTAGATTGAATAGGAATAGTATCACATTGCATCAGAAGGTGGGTACTATGACAATAAATTTTAATAAGATTAAATTTAGGGAATCCATCGGGCAGAACCTTAAAAGAATCGTTTCTTCCCGCGCAATGCTCTCGCGAACACAATGGTTGAGATCATTAATCGGAACACACACACACCATTACGGTGGTCGCTCTAACATACCCTGTCTTTATGCTCTCGAATAGACCTGGAAACTGTGTAGAAGTAACTATAAGTGAACTTTGAAACTTGAATCTCAGTGTTAACCAATTATATTTTTTATAACATCATAATATTATAACACCTTTTCAATTTATACGTATTTTCGTTGAAATTTTATTTATGGATCATTGCAAAAGGGAAGACAAATTATCGTCAAAGGAGTAATTTATATCGTTCTAAGTCCATTCAGTCATCGTTGATGACGTTGATGCTGTGGAACACTTATCAGCACAACTTGTTTGCGTCATTTGATCCAGAGAAGCGCAACGTTTGTTTCCTGAATAACATCGTCACTCGAAAAGACGTGCCAGTGAATAAAATGCCCCTGAAGGGAAACCGATAACCTTTCTGTATTGATACACAGGAGCTCTGCCAAAAATAGCCTACTATATACAAAGCCCATGAAGTGTGGTTGGCTGGAAAGAAAACTTGCTCGTATCCAACTATGCAAGCTATCGTCAACAGTATTCTTTATCATTCCGATAAACTTCGTTATCATTCCAATGCAACAAGAATGGAGAGACGTGTTCATACTTTACGTGTACTTTATTGGTGTAATACCGTATTTTATATGCATCGATGTAAATTCAGAAATATGTTAAAAAACTTTGTAAATTTAATTTCGAGACCGTATATAGACGAAATATTTACGATAAGAACGTGACAGGAAGGTGGGAATCATTACGACGAAAAGAATTTAAGTGTGAGCAGTTCGACCTAATTGCCATCAAGAGTCTTGCTATTGGTATGGAACCTCTTTCCACACGGCTGTCCAATCAGTTAATCTCTAGATGCCTTCACATTTCTTCTAATCCATCTATTCCATTGATTGATTCCTCTGTGGTTCTCCCTGTTCACGTTGTGTTGAGTTATTCTCATAAGTAATCTCTTTCGCCTCAAAATATCTCTAATTATATATGGCCTCATTATTTTCTATAGGAGCCCTTCCTCGTAGGCATTTGCATTAATTTTTTGGCACTCGATACCTTTATTAGATCTTCATTATTTGCCTGTAGTATCGCTTTTTCATTAAGTAAAATATTATGTTCTCTCATTCTGCCACCGTCTCTGCCGAGAAATAATCTGAAATGATTTTTTAAGTCTTGATGTAATGCTTTCTGATTCCTGAATTCTATGATATGAGTAGATTTTTTTTTCTTTCTGCTCTCTTGGTTTATAGTCTTTTATCAACTACGCTTGTCTTGCGTTTGCCATCGCTAATGACCCTGCTTTCTAAATAGTAAAGATCAAGCAGATTGTGATCGAATAAAAGCATATATAATTATGAATTATACTCTCAAGGTAAACCATTAATATTTTTTATCATTTGTTTTTACTTTTTAACTGTCTTTAGTTTTTTATTTTCATCAGCTTCAATTAATTAAAATATCAGATATTGTCATTTTATATTAATTATTGTTTGTTCTTGGAATTAATTTTATTTATATATCTTACGGCAGAATTTATATATAAACAACAAGAGAGAGAATGCTTTTGAGTGAATAATAAGAAACGTTTTGGAACATGTTTTCTTAATATGGAAATTCCTTAGGGAATAAAGTTCACTGTGGAGGCCGTCACCTTGTGGAAATCCATGATAGATTGATGGTTTTTTAAAAAATTTTATTTGTGGAATTATATAAAAGTTATTTTTTAAAAAACCATCAATCCTTAGGGAATATTGAATGACACACAAACATCATTGAGCATAATCACAACATTAAAAATATACGCAAAGTTCTCTCTAATGATGAACTAAGAGAATGCAATAGATTATAACAAGATAGACTGTTAAAAAGAGATTCTCTACTCTCTCAGAATAATTTAATACCGCTAAGAATCATGTAGTTCATATGCTTCATTTGTATTAATTCGGTTCTCAGTAGCTTTATCTCTTATCATCGAAATATTCATCTTCAATTTTTTTCAACAAACGCTTTTCCGGTTGTTGAGTTATTTTCAAATAATCTCTGTGTCTTCCTAATATTTCCCTAAAAATAAGGAAGTGTGAAACAATTAAGGTTTAAATTCGATTCATCACTGCAGTCCATTTTTCTGTTTTAAGTGAATCATCGTTTTTTCAGCGGTTCATATAAAACTTGACTTACTTTTTTACGCACATGAATGATTTATATGTAACCACGTAACCAATTTTAAGCTCATTTTTCCAAAGGGATGCGTTATACATTACTCTTTGTCTGTCCTTTAGTGCTTAATGCTTGATTGAATTAGACTGCGAAAAAATCTAATATAGATACGAAAACCGAGTAATTTGCATTTAGTAGCTGGTCACTTATGAGGTTACAGGATACTGCGTAATTTACTTTAATGACTCGAGGAAAATGCATATCAGTTACCGCAGCGTGGTGACCACACGATATATTATGAAAACTCGCCACATCTAATATTTAACCAAAAACTCTAATCCTTTCAGGAAATTTCGTTTAAGTATTCCGTACGCCAGACATTTTTAGTCTGGTCTTTATTTTTATTAATTTCATCAGCAAATAAGTATAATTATTCACACCCATTCATTTTCCCAGTTTCCCTGTCCTGATTTTACATTTTTTCCTTCTCTATGGAGTTCCTTAACGATCTCCATCCATTCTTCTTTACTATTCAGGTTTTCATCTCTATTCAAAGCCAAAAGAGGAAGTAGTGATCACTTCCTCTTTTTGACGATCCATATACGATAACTCGTGCATTTGCGGCTCTCGGTCTGGAGCCCTTCCTAAGGAGCATTCCATACTTAACTTTCCGTTCAAATATTCAGTGTTTATGATCCTGTAGCTGGCTCTGCAAAATTCTACTCCCTCGGGACATTTAATTTCACCGAGCCCAAAATATCCACCCAACTTCTGCCTTCCGTCGCATCCCCACATTCATCTTTTTTCCCCCTTAGGCTAGTCCGAAGTAATCTATCTTTCCAGTTTCTATCCCCAAATTGTGTTACAACGCTTCACTTGTGCACTCTCTCAAGAGTCTAGGCCCTAAGCTCTGAATGTATTGCTGTTTGGCCTCCCGTAAATTTTCCTCGAGAAAGTTCCGTCAAACACACTCACATAAACGCTGCGGTAATTAAATCCAAGGTTGGCTTCATTTCCAGTAAGGCATACAGTAACAAAAAATGTCGAGGACAAAGTGTAACATTATAGTTTCATGTTGCCTCCCCGGTATATGCATATATATGTATTTATATTAGGAAGTTAGGAAGGAAAGGTTAATTATATACATATAGCCTTTATTATAAATAAGAGAACAAATTTTATCTCTTTGGCATTCCACATTTTGTGTTCGTCCTATGTCACTAACTCTTTCCTTATTTTATATTTTTCGTGTGTGTCTATATAATTATATTTATTTTTGTTTATATATACACCCAATAAGAAAAGGATATTCCTGTTTTATCCACATACGAACACATGATTTCACTAATCAACTATCGTATATCATCCAAGGCATTCGAATGCTGGGAACCGAGTCGATGTACTCCATATATTAAATTCATTTTTACCCGAGTGATTTAGAAATGAGTGTTTCTATCACCACAGCTCTGGTCTCCCAGGGAAGTAATACACCAAGTCTCGGTCCTTGCATCACGTATGTAGGATGTTTATAGGGTACCCTTCCCAGGGTTTATCCCTTCAAGATCAAATTTGATTTTTCATTTCCCATTGAAGTTTGTTGCGATTATTGATGTCTCTATCTAGAGATCGTCCCACCTTTACTAGGCGGGAGATATTAATTTCTTGAATGCAACCCTGGAGTAGTAATATGCCAAGGTGTCTATTGATACTTTATTGTTGTAAATGCTTAATTGTTACATAATTAACTATAGGCACGTTTTCCATATTTGGCTCACATCTTTAACGTTTATAGTTTGATAGAGGCCGTTTTGTGATGAAGGGTCTCATAGCTACTTTTATTGGTTGGTAAGCCGCGAACACTCCGGTTTTTGTATGACATAGAGGAAAACCTACAGTATTCGAAGATAATTTCACTGAAAGTGAAAGTAAGCATCGAAACAGATGAGTTCACCCTGAAACATCTTTAATTGGGCAACTGGAATAATGAACAGACTAATTAATGGATGAAATTCTGAGCAGTGAGAGAAATAATTAAAACAGGAATATTTAATTACCGGGAAAGTTTTTGTACGCGGTTCCTGGCTGTTCCCTGTTATTCCTCCGGTTCCTCTAGAGCCCCTCCCTTCCTTGTTTTCAACATTCCTATTTCTTCAATCTAATTTTGTTTCTAGAATTTTCTAAGGAGTCTGCGCCATTGTAAATTCACATAAACGTCCAACTGTGTCTTTGGTACTATATTTTTGCTCTTAATGTTTGCTTCATCTGTGATTCCTATGTAATATGTTGTGCCCTCATTCAACGCAAGACCTTTAATTAATTCAAACGCATACATATACGCGCAATATTTCTATCAATGGTGTACTATCATTTTTATCTCTATATTTTTGCAAAATAAAAACTATCGACCGCGGAAAGTCCAATTTCTCGATCTATAGGGTGACTCCTCTTCAGATATCCTCAGTATGAGCATGAGTTTAACAACACGGCTGAATATATGTCCATACTGAGGACATTATTTAGGAATTAACATTTTTATAACAGCAGTCAGGAAGCCGTACTGCGTGAACTAGGGTCTAATTAAGGAACTTGTTGGAATTATAATAAATATTACCTACCTTCAGAATGTAATGATGGTGACCATCGTAACCAAGGCATGAAATAATTAAATAATAACTCACAGGCACGTTCAGCGTCGAGGGTTTACAGCTCGTTTGTGTCCAAACTGCTGTCAGAGCTTATCCAAAAATATTATGAAAAAACCGTAACCTTCCATAAAATTTATTTGTATCCAAGGGTTCCTTCCAAAGCTTACGCAAAAACATATGGGGAAGACCGCGACCTTTCAGAAAATTGATTCGTGCAATACAGTGCAGGAGTTGTGTCGTTACTCTAGGAAATATTAAATTAAAAAAACAATATATTTAAAAAATTAAAAAAACAATATATTCATATGGGTTTATACTCATGTTTTTAGTAGTGGTCATATGGTCGTGGTAGCCCAGTGGGTAGAAGGCCTTGATACTGAGCAGAGGATCCGGGTTCAAGGTCCTTCAACACCTCCAACTAAACCAAAGCTGAGTTATTTTCTGGGGAAGCCGAAGGCGGAACTGGGAAATAAAACTCCCTACCCTGATGTGTGAATTTCCCTTTGTGCTCAGTACCAGGTGAACTCTACTCACTCCTAACAAACCAGCCTTAGCATCGAATACTGTGGTTTATATGGCGCAGCTGAAGTTGCAGCGAAAGGAGATAGTTTTAGGCGATTGCTTTCTAACTTTGAAAAGAGTAACAAAATGCATACAAACGGAAGAAAAAATAAATATGATCGAGTAAAAATGTGCCTAGTCAAAAGTTGGAAGACCGTAGGTAATAGAAAAATATTGGGCAATTGATATCGAAGAAGAAGTGAGATAATGTTTCATTTTGGAATAGTCAGTGATTGAATCGATTGAAGGTATAAGGCGTGATAGTCCATTCGAAGAAGGACTCTGTCAGTCACATTATGAGACGCGATGAGCTGATGGAGACAGTCGTTGAAGTTCTAATTAACAGAATGAATCGCAAAAGTAGAATCTGTGTGAGATACGTGAATCAAATAATAGCAGATGCGAGATCTAAAAATGGTGAAGACGTGAAGAGGTTAGTCCACACGGGAATCGCGTAGAGATAAATAGTGATGATATATACGATATCACTGTATAGAAATCGAAAGAATTCACTGACTGAGCATTCAGCTTTCTACGATGAATAATTGTCAAATGAGCCGTTGTGAAAAATAAAATGCATCGTTTGTTAACATGTCATTAAATTTTATTAGTACCACCTTGTAAATGCTGTGGGCTCTTCCTAACTAACCGAGTTAACAACCTTGAGTAGAATTAACTAAATATTATTTCTGAATGCTATTTGGCAATATTTGATTATAATCTTGGGCAGAATTAAATATCAAATTATTATAAACATGTTCGAATGATTAATGTACTTGCTAACTGCTGAAATAATTTTGCACGGCATTTAATTCCCTGAAGCTGCCTACGCTACAAAAGCACTTTATGCTCATAATGTTAAACAAGCATAATTCGCTCAGTTATTATTTTCAAATGTTTACTTACGCATTAAATCTTAGGTCGATTGAGATCCAAAATGACTGAAAGAGAGGGAATGGCATCCCTAGTGTAATTCTTGCACATTAAAAGACTCAACCTTGTTATTTACGGAAAATTTATTTGGCAACATCTATATTGTAAATCTAATTAGGCACTCATTTCTGTAAAACGTGGCCAGTGGAACATTGAATGGCAAACTCTACTACTAGTTTTAGACTGATGTTAAATTCGGTCATCACTAGCAAGCTTACATGACGAAGTGATTTGGTTTGGTTGCCGGTCTAAGACCAGATGAGATAAAGAAGAGCATTTGCGGACAATGCATTTTACTCTTCCAAGTACAATTATTTAAAAATATCAAAGATTTGCATTGAATGTCTCAAGGAATGAATGTATCAGATCACGACAAAGGGTTTTAAATCTTACATTCTATTCAGCTAGGCCTAGGGGAAAAAACGTCCAAAAATCTTCATCAACGTCTCTGTCACCTTTGTATTTTCTGAGGAAATGTTCTCCCTGTGAACCTTACCTTTATGAACTCTGATGCAGCCAATTTATAGCCGTGGTTCATACATGTCTTTTTGCCTCGGCCCATTTGCTCCATCACTTTTTCCGGACCGAAGCAGAACATTTGCCTAGTTCGATCTTCAAGCTTAAGTTCAAGAGCGATTAGCCATTTCGCAGGCAGTGCCCTCTGCTGCCTTTCCAGAACCGCCCTCTCTCTTGTCAGTACCCGAGATATATTTTTAGCATTTAATCAGATGCATTCGGACATTGTAACCGGGCGCTCTGGGAGTGAAGTTTTTCCAACTCCCATCGGACCCCGGGTGACCGCGAAAGGAATGGTTTTATTTTTAACCTCGGCTCATTCAAACCGAGAATAGAGTGTTTTATGCTCTGAACAGCGGAGTAGAATTTGCGGGCAGGGAGGCTCAGGAAAGTTCCACTAAACCTTTCCTTGTTTTGACTCCGGTGATACATTGGGTCGGCTCTCGGGAGGGGCAGGGGGGGGGAGTAACGCGCTGGAAGAGCAAGCCCCGATGGGAAGTAAGTAGTTATTCTTTTAGAGACGAGATGTTTACTCGCTCTCAATCTCCCGCATTGTTTAACACAGAGGTCATATTTTTTTTATTTCCCGCCCTTTATGATTTATTTCCCCCCATCCCCTTCCCCCCCCTTTTGAGCCTCCCTCCCAGTGACCCTCTTCGAACCTTGTTGTTGTTTGTTGTTCTTCCCGTCACTTTTGAGAAACGCGAGAGAGCTTTAGTTCGTGTTTCGCAAAGGTTGTGCATTTCATCCCTCCCCTCGTTACGTGTGATTCCTTGCGTTGCGTTCGTAATCTCTCTCGCGGACGTTCTCGCTAGTTCATTCCCAGGGGTCGCGACGGGTCAAGGTTGCCACTGTCATTAACATGCCAAACGACTTATTTCACAGACCACCGAGTGTATCCAGCTAATCAGTGCCGACGCCAGTTGTCGGCTTCCTGGAAGCACCTCTTAATGCCCCTTACGGACTCTTTTTTAATTTTTTTCCCACACCGTTGCAGTCTTTTTCGAAAGGAAAGCGTAACACGCGTGTAATGCAAGTAGGCTCAGGTCCAGTACGGGAGTTGCTAGAAGATTAAACATATTCGCGAATGAATTTGTTTTTAAAATAGTCATTCGTTAAAACAAGTTAATTTGTGGAAACAAGAAAAATCACACGACTTTTAACTGACATCACTTTCCCTTAGCCGTATTATTTGTACTGTCCCGCTTTAAACACTCCGCAGGTAAAACCAAAGCCCTCTTCCTCATCCATATAATTTCTGTCATTCCAATCAATTCTGTCCGGAAGCCTCCCTAGCTGGATTGATCATATGTATGGCTGCTAATTTGGTCATGTGTAGGAATTGCCACAATCATGAAGAAGGTTGGAAGAGTGGATGGCAGATTTATTGAAAGATAATATGGTGCTGGGAGTCACAGAATACGGTGCTAGGTGGTCTTGGGTAGAGCGCTTGGCGGCTGAGCGGAGGGCCCGGATTCAAGTACCGGTGACCCATGGTCTACTAGACCCAGGGTGTTAACAGTCTTTCTCATAAAATATGTATGTTTAGCTTGGATGATTTAGCTTTTAATATTGTCATTATGGGATTCCACCAAGTCACGGCCTCTTCAGTGAATTTTAGTCTTATTATATTTCTGAATATTTTAATATAAATTATCCACGTGTTAGACGGCCATTTTGAATGTTAGAGGCAGTTCCCTATTTTACGTAAATGTATTTTTTTTAAATATGACTCCCCTGTTTTCTTTGTAGTGCGAAACATCGCCTGCAAGTCACGTTGCGAAGCGTGAAATCAGTAAAGCGCTCATCCGTGAAACCCCCAGGGGGAGTTAATTCTTCTCACGCCATGTTTACCACTGTCGAAGACAAAGTGGTGAGCGTGGTAGCATTTTATTTAATTCGTATTCAACTACAGGAAGCCATTCCGCTCGCAAGGAGTTGTCGCGTACTTGGGGGAATACCCAGATATTGCCTCACGTCTCAAATGGGAAGAGTTCCTATCGGTGAAGTGAGAGAGAGGATACAGAAGGAATACGGCAGACTCTGGTCGTTGGAGATCCGAGATCGGTGCTTAATTTCGTCAGACAAAATGTGATAGATACCAGCAAAGTGTCAGTCTGTCGCACGACAGCCCACATGGGGATCGATGATCAACTGAACAGAAGACATTGAAGATACGTTCTCGGAAAATTAAAGTGGCTGTCGACTGTGAAATTTAAAGTGAACTAAAACTTCAGAAACAAACCCTAAGTCTGGTTATTCCGGTCGAGGACGTTGGTAATCTCCTGGCAACCTTTCGATGGCATGTGAACTTGGTGGGCTACGGGGAAAGGGGGCAGTATTGGGATATTGCCTTTGCCACTCACGACTTCCCAGAACGATCCGACAATTCGAAAAAACAAGCGACTTGGATTTAAATAAGGGTTTCTAGGGAGAAGTCATTGAGTCTCAGGCTCATCAGTTCTACTGGTCGGTACATTCTTCCCGCAGGGCTACAACGCCTCTTATGCATCCAAAAATGTGGAAAAAATATCTTATTTTTAACATATCAAGAGTCATAATCCGGAGGATGAGATATAAACATAAATAATAATAAATGTAGAGTTGAATTTGAGGAAGAAATATGATGTGGAAGAAGGAAGCGAAGGTTATGAAGGTCCAAAAATCCCACGTCTTAATGTACCTATGGAGCGGTGTTTTCTGAGCTGCGTTGCTGAGCTGGTATTGGAATCCATCTATTGAAATCATTTGTTAATTATAAAAAATAGGGATAAACGGACTTATTATAATATTACTTTCCTTTGGACGAGTTCTTCGTATTATCGTGTTTAAAACGACACGTATCAAAACGAAATCCTATATCCTCATCCATGTAGATCGACATTATAATACTCCAAGTCCGGAAGCCTATCGTAGCTGGATTGATTATATTGATGGCTGCTAATTTGAGCATGTGATGATATTGTGAATTGGCATGGAGGGGTTATAAATCACGAGGAGTTTAAAGCTAATTATTATCAACTCAAAGATAAACGTAATTAAAATGTTCAGATATTGGTCCTCCTCTACGGGTGAAAAAACGCAGAGAGTAGCAGGGTACATCAGATATCTAACTCCGAATGGTAGGATTCCTTCCTCTCTCTCCATATAGGTATATATTGTATATGTGTATAAATCAATGAAACACTGACAATCACAAAAAAATGAAGGTACACACACATATTCCAAAATTTTCGAACCTTTCGTTTCGTCAGTGTAGGAGTAAGATTCTCTTTCTTTCTTCCTTTCTTTCCCCTCTCACTCTCCCAAACCATTCTTATTCCTTCATTGACGAAGATTTGAGGCTCTAGAATTTTGTAATTTGTGAGTGTACAGCCTTTTATTTGTGTACGTCTGTGTTTCATTGTTCTGTATTCGTTCAACATATATTAGTGCTCATTTGAGTTTTCCATCAATGTGTGTGTGTATATATGTATATGTATGTGTGTATATATATGTATGTGTATGTATGTATATGTATGTATGTATATGTATGTGTGTGTATTTATATACATATATATATACATATAACTTAATCAGTTTACACCCGTGAGAGGATGTTTGTCACAAAAACACACAAAAACATAGTCACAAAAATATAAAGACACACAAGTTTTTTGAATTTTCGGTGGCTGCTGAACCACCTTATATAACACAATACATAACGGAGAAGTATTTCGGGGCTCCTTGCCCCTTTGTCAGTCTGAGAGAACCATATCGTATCTCTCTATATATATATATATATATATATGTATGTGTGTATCTATATATATATATATATATATCTGAAGGCAGAGTGTACCCACACCTTAATGGTCAATAAACAAGTTTTTTCTTAGCCATGACAATAACATATAAAAGAGACACACAGCATCATTTCAAAATGAAATTGGCAGCATTGTATGCACGCCAATAGTCGCGTGAGCGAACGTTGGGAAACCCATTCCCTTATGATTCGTCGCAATAGATATTTGACTTTACCTCGCCGAAGTTGTTTCCCCGTGAACGTAGGTCCCCTTCAGGATTTTCTCATTTGAAATGAGTCGAGAGAGAGAGAGAGAGAGAGAGGGAAGTTGGAGGAGTCCCTCGCCCAGGTTCTCGCTCACTTCGCTCACTCTCCCATTTGGTTTTAAGTCACGTAGCCCGAAGGGAAACTCCGCGAATGAACACACGTTCTCAAAACGTCGTTTTTCTGCACGAGTTAATCTTAGCCGGTTTATCAAAATAAAACGTGGAGCTCAAGACTCCTCCCTTTTAATTGTTGACACTACTGGATTACAGCTTCCCGGAGAATCCGGTGATAAAAATGTGGCCGGACGGTGAGTGAGTCAAATGTTAGCGCAGGAACTGCGCGCACGTTGCCTCCCCCAAATCCCCCATTCCCCCTCTCTCGATTTAGTCCCGCTCTTCTTTATATTCCGATGGGTGTATGTGCGTTTCATCTGTCGATGCGCCTTTATTGAAAAAAACCGAACGCGTGCATTAAAAGCGGTGTCTGTCCACCAAGGTGGCAGTGAGAGAGAACGGATCTGGAAATATCTACCTTTGTTTCTTTCCAGCTCTTGATCTCATTGCAGGCGCAAGATTGTAATAATGTATTTTAGAGAGAGAGAGAAGTTATTCCTGCTTCCGATTTTAGCCTCTCCTGGCTCCGGACGCATTGTTTCCTGTCTTGAACGGTTTTATCTAATCATTTCGGCAGAAAATAACCAATATAATACTTTTAATTTAGTTTTTCCTCGTGATGAAAAGTTCGGACGCGAGTGTAGTAGATTTCTTTTTCCAGTCTCGTTGCAGCCCATTGGAAACTTTGAGAAGCATGTCCAAAAAATACCGCACACGCATATGAAGAACTAAAATGGGGTTGGCCCTGGTTAGCCTGGGGGTAGCGGGCTCAATGACTAGCCGAAAGGTCGCGGGTTCGAGTCCCGCCCAGCGCATGAGTGTTATGTTTGTCTGGGTGTATATAGATGAGTTTTTTCTATTATGTGAAAAGTTGCTATAAATGACCATAGCCGTCGATGAACCCTGTACACACAAATACCACCACATGAATTAAATACCTCGTGAGAGTAACTGTACATTACACTTCGGCTAGTTCGATTATGCAGTGTTGGTCATTAAAACGTCAATGAATTCTCCTGTTCCCGTTGATTCTCTTATTGTTGCTACGATATTAATGATATAATCTTGTGTGAAATTGGGCCTAGGGCTGCCATTACGCCTACACTAATAATATAAGCGTATTTTATGACAAAAACACAATTTTTTATTAATATTTGTGCTGATGCTTCGGAAATTTATCGGTATGGTTGTGAAATCATCAATTTTTGAACCTAGAATTTGTGAATGACGATAAATTTTTGCAGCTATCAAAACCCTTTCCACCTCAGGTTCTCACGAGTAGTTAAGGTTAAGATTCTTTGGCCAGCCGCAGTTACACCGTTTTTTACTTGCAATTTTTCGCATCCGTTCCTTATACTCGTATGATTTAGCCAGAGCCTCCCTGCGATTCTGTGTTACCTCTGGAGACAGGCTTCCAGAGGTGAGGGTGAACAGGAATCACTTATAACAATAATCACAGCTTCCGGCTGTATTCGATGGAAGGAACTCACAACAAAGACTGGCATGGCACAACATGGCACTTTTCACTTGAAAAGAAATTTAATACAATGCGTTTTGTGGCTCATTAAGCCACCTTTTCGCTTTTTTCCCTATCTTGTAACTGATGATGGCTCAGTGAGTCAAAACGCCAGTCGCATTCAATTTAATTTAAATTGTAAAAGTTCTATTTATCCATTTCTCATTAACACTTTGAACACTTGTCGTTCATCTTTAGGCCCTTACGAAATAACGCACTTCTACGTAATGCCCTGTTAAGTCGCCTCAAGGTGGCGAGGCAGGGGGTAAGCCAAAACCAGGCATTCATTCCCACGTGCAAACATTAGAAATATTCAACGCGCAAGAAAATATGGCTTCTGTCCTGTCAGTATGTCAAAAAAAATATCTGTCCTGTCAGTTTTCATCTTTTTGCAAGTATACTCTCGCTATCGCGCTTCGGACGACTAGATATTTATTGTCTATTCGCAGAAATGACTGATCCACGGTCAAATAATGGAGGCACAACCTGTCGGGAAACCTATTTGTTTCACTAGTTGAAACGTATTTTTAGATTCTCTTAAGAGCCTTAACTTCCTCCTACCCTTCCATTCCCATCCTTGTATACCCTTCCTCCCGGTCTGAAGAGCCTACTAGCTAAACCAGACTTGAAACAACACAACAAAAAACAGTCGGAATGGTGCTCAGCCTTGTTTAGTGATAGGTCCGAAGTCTACCGAGCCCCACCTTAAGGCAAATCCCTCTTTAGCTCTTCCCCTTTCCTAACAGTTATCATTCTATATGAATTACCTATTCCTTTCCTACCTCTACCTAGCTTACCTAACATCCTACCCTCCATTACTGTCTTCGACAACCCATCGCCTCCGAGTGCCCCTTCCATCCACCGTTCGTTGCTTCGGATTTTAATGAAAAATTGCTTCTCCTTCCCTACTATTAGTACTTCGTCATTTGTTTTCTTCTCCGTCCACTTTAACTTATACATCCTTGGCCAAACTCACACCACAAAAGCCTCTAATATATGCTTATCATACTTCCTCGTGGACCAGATTACAGATCCTTATAATGATACATTCGATATGAGCGTTGTCACTAATCTTTTCTTGACATCTATATTTATGGTCTATCTCGTCCTATGCTTTCTTTTTGCAAACGCATCTGTCGTAAACGGAATCCTTCTTCTAATATCTTTGCCGCTACGTCCATTTTTCTCTCCGAAGCTGCCTAAATAAGTAAACTTTTCTATCTGTTCCTACTTATGCCGTTCTATCCTCGTAGCCTTCCTACCTCTTGAGAAACTGATTTCTTACTTTTTCTTACTATTAGGTTCCATTACAAACCTTTCGCATTGGTTCTGCAGGGCGCTCAACAAGGTCTTCAATCCTGTCTGAATGGGTGACTAGAGCTTGATCATCCGCGAATCTGATTGATTTGATGAGTTCCCCACCCATTTTCACTCCTGATTCCACCTTTCCCCATGCTTATTTTATCTTTTTTTTATCTCCTCCGAGTTCAGGTTAGTAAGCACATGTGACATCGGAAAGTCGCTTTACTCCCTTGCTTAAATAGTGCCCATCCAGATTCTTCATCTGCTAACCATTTTTTCGAGTCCTGTTTCCGATTAGGCCCATATCCGTGGTTATAGAAACATAACACTCTAAATCCACATGAACGAATTTATGACTATGACATAGTTGTCATCGCAGGGCAACATCATCAGGCTCTGATAATAATAAATTGTTTTATGTAGATTTACAAATTTTTGTTTCTATAACCATGAAGTAGATCCACAATGTTATGCCGGAAACCACTTAATATAGACGCCTATCCTTCCAATACACTCCAATAAAAAAATCCACAAGTTTCGACCACTATCAAACGTTTTCTCAGAGTGTACAAAGCATGCAAAAACATCCTGATTGTATTCTATATCCGATTCGGTCAATATCCTCGTGATCAATGTGTCGCGAGTCCCTCTACCTCTCCTAAACTCGAACTGATCTTCTCCTACTTAGGTATTCTTTTGCCCTTCTCTCCAGTTTTGCAGATTATTCTTAGAACTACGTTCGCTACGCGCGGAATCAAACTAATTGTTCAGTAGTCCTCGTGTTCTACTCCTTTCTTGTTCTCTGTTATTGGAATCATTATCAACTTAACGAAATATCCTGGTTCCATTCCTTGAACTAGCGCATAAAACATTTTCCTTCGTCCTTTTCCTAAATCCTTGAGTAGTTCTGCAGGTATATTATACTCCCCACTGCCTTATTCCTCTCCACATACTATAGTTCACTTTCTATCCCGCTACAGATAGCGGGCCTAAACTGGGCCTAAACTATCCTCATCTAATTCATATTCACTTTCTAAGTTTATGAGTATCTCCTCTTTATCGTAGAGGTCCTCCACATACTCAGTCCATATTTCCTGAATTTCTTGGCGTTCTATTAGTGCCATCTCGGACTTATCTCTTATAGCATGGATCGTCTTTCCTGTTCTATTTCTCAACAAGGCTTTAGCTCCCCTATATGGTGAGCCCATCTCTCCCTGCTTTTGAAACTTGCCCACACCACGAATTTGCACTCGCATTACTCCTGGTCCCTTGGATAAGAAAAGGAGTGATAATTTGTTGAAATTTGGACGCCTAGGAAACTGATGAAGTGCTTGGAATTTAATCTTCCAATTGAAATTCAGCAGATCCACCTCTATTCATGTTAGTAAATCATAGGTATAATCGGACGTGGTTTCAGGTGAGATTACTAGCGCTTGGTCGGCGGCCAGTTCATGGCTTGACCGTTGTTTTTACTCCTACAAAGAGTGCGAAATAAAAAACAATGTATGAGATGCAAATGCTTATTGTTGAAAGTAATAAGCTTGCAAGTGATCGAGAAAATTAAGATGATGATGAAGGGTAATCTACCTTTTAAGGTAGGTTTTTGATGAGTCTGAGCTTAGGCTGGCCGCATAACATCTAAATATAACCCCTCTTCAAAAATGCCTACTTCCTACCCTACCTACTAATACCTATCATTTTGTCCGATATCCCTATTCTCTTCCTACCCCTACCTCGCCTACCTGATATTCTACTTTCTATTACAATCTTCAAAAACCCATTGCCTCTGAGTACCCCTTCCATCCAATTTTCTTGTATTTTTTGGAACTCTCGCAGCAACCGCCTCTCCTCCCCTACCATTCTCAAAACTTCTTCATTCGTTTTCCTCTCTGTCCACTTCACCTTCTCCATCCGTCA
>WURS02277254.1:0-18913 GCA_011762765.2 Rhinocypha anisoptera
GGGGGGGGGGGGGGGGGGGGGGGGGGGGGGGGGGGGGGGGGGGGGGGGGGGGGGGGGGGGGGGGGGGGCGAGAAAGACTACGCGCTCTCAATGTGACGGGGAAATGAGGAGGAGTTCCCTCCCTTGAGCGGGAGGGTAGAGGGGATGGTCGGAATCATGGGAAGGTTTCGTCCGCCCCAACCTCACTCGATCGAAATGGTGGTAGGGGGAGCGGAGTGAGGTTGACGGGCGTCCTCACGCGGGTCTCCACGAGTAAAGTGCAACGGGCGTGGAGAGTTAAGAGAGAGAGAGAGAGAGTACTCTGGGACCGGGCGTGGGAGATGATGAACAACGCGGCCGAGGGTGTGTGCCCCCCGCTCCGCCCCCGAGAGGGGGGTTGAGGACGAAGGGGGTCGGCTCGCGAAGGTGCTGTCCAGAGGAGGATGTCCGGATGCACGCCGCCGGAGGGATGACCGACGCGATGGGTTAAGAAATCCCACCCCTCTTACGGCGACGAGGCGGGGAAGAGTGATCCAGCCAAGGGTTTCTCCCTTCCCGGCAAACCGGGGGGAGGAGGCAGGCAGATGCGTCACTCCGTCCCCGCCACCGAATCCCCCATCATCCGCGCCGCGCGAGGCGGATGACTCCCTCCCTCTTTCCCACAGATCTCTCACGGCACGCGGTTACTTTTCTCGTGACTCAATGTCTTCATTAATATTTCAAACGGAATGTGAAGAAAATATTAGTTCCCTCACGGCCCCTTCTATCTATTTTCGTCTGGTGCCAACTCTCTTTCACCCGGTCGAGTTCTTTCCAATGTCCTCTTTCAACTTGTCCTCTGAATTAGTGCCCCTGTTCCTTCCCTTCCATTTTCCCCTTTCTATTAAAATCTTCAGTGATTCGATACAACTGGTTTCACTCTTTAATAGTTGTATTCCATCTTTTCTTCGCTTTTTCCACTCCTCTTCTCTTACACTTGTTTCTTTACAATTATCTTCCCACATTTCATAAGCAACGACCTACAGCACAGTGTAACAAAAGGTTATATGTTTCTCTTTTCTGCTTTTCCAGATTGTCCATGCCTTTGATCCATACAGGGCTCTTTGAACGAGAGAATTGGACAATTGGAAGAGCGGGAAGGAGAATACGCTGATTGTGATTTAAGCAATCTCTTAAGTAAAGTGAACAAGCGAGGTGAAGTAATCCATTCATAAATCGAAGAAAAGCTTCACTTTGTCTCAGCAAGATTACACAATGAAGTTAACGATTTTTCACTAAATCAATGCGTTACGTCACAAACGGCACTATTTGAATTGAAAAGGCACCTGTCTGGGAACGGCTGTGTAATATTATGCCATTACTGTTAACTTTTTTATCATTATACCGAAAAAACGTAGTTAAAGGAACGAAGTCAAGTTTTCCTCCTTAGTTGGCCAGTTGGTCATACATCATTTTAATTCGATAAACACCGAAATGAGTAAAATTGCTAAATCACATTGACCTAAATTATAGAGACAAATATTCATGCTTGGGAATAATTAAGAGCTTAGGAAATGTGGAATTATTCGGGTTTTTTTAAACATTCCCCACAACAAACTCTACTCGAATACTCCGGAATATAAAGCGTCGTGTATATATCTCTCCTACAGAAAAGAAGTGAATCAGTATCAGATATATATAAGAGATGACGGAATAGCGGAAAAGCAGTGAGTTGTCTTGTGCTAACCACGCTGGAGAAATTCCGCAATCCGAAAACTTTTTCATAGGATTGGTAAAAATTTTAAAAGTGAAATAAATTGGGGCATTTGTACTTGAATGGTATGTACATTTATAAAACCATTTTTATAATATAAACCCATATAGCTCTTATGGAAGACATATACGCTAGCTCTACTAAAAATCATAATCAAGAAAAATCAGTAAAATAAACTGTTTCGTAATCAAAGATTAGCAAGCTACGGCATTCAATATATAATTTTCTCATAATTTTTTAGAAATAGGTTTGTATAGTGTTATTGCTTTGTAAAAAGCATTAATAACCTTTTAATAAACCGTGAGTTTCCAGGGTTAATTTTGTGAAATATTTCCATACCGGAGAATAAAGCTTATGCAATTTTCACTTATAAAGAATTATCACCTGATGATGACATACAATAGATTGATGGTTTTTTAAACAATAACTTTTATATAATTCCACAAATAAATTTATTTGTGGAATTATATAAAAGTTATTTTTTAAAAAACCATCAATCTATCATGGATTTCCACAAGGTGACGGCCTCCACAGTGAACTTTACACGTAAAAAATCCAAAAATCATAAAGGTTACTTTTGGGGTATTTATGTATCATGATTTTAAAATAAGGTAGTGTTGTGAAAACTCGACAATAGCCTTCAGGATTAAGAATTGTACAAAATCAAGGTTTCCACTCAGTTGTAAGGTGTAGGTAATTAACGCTGGTTACTGGTGATGTTTCAATTCCCCCAAGTCTAGTGCAAATATGAGCCATTTATCTTTAAATAAAGACATGACACATCCTCAGTCACTTGTGGAAACTTCTATAGTGAAAACATTAGGTCAAGAGCATTGAACATGTGCACTAGTAAAAAATAAACTTACTAATTGCTAATAACGTGTAACTAATCATGAGCAATGGGGGAACAATAATGAAGGGATGAACAATGCATTTGCTAAACAAATAATAATCAACAAACTGCTGCTGATACAAGGCATTTGACTTGGGATTGTGTCCTTCCTGTCAACTGGACTAATCAGTATTCCAAAATGAAAATGGATCCATGTGATTTCACTGTACCAAAGTGGCACCGAACATCTTTCACCATTAGATTTAATATATTAATGCTATAACCATAAATATATATTGTCTCTCCCTAAAATACCTCATCATTAATTTCAGAAATCTGAGTGCAGACGTCACAAGGTTCCTTCCTACAGCTTTAAGGGTGAGAAGGGAAGATAAAAAGAGAAAAGACGGAAAGCCTACAAGCAGTCTCATTCCAGGTACATTGATAAATAGCATGACCAATGATAATAAGTTAATCCTCCTCATATCTCTCTATGAGTGTCACCTTTCAAATCCTTATGTTATTAATATTGGGATATTTTGGGACATATAATTATTGTGACATATGTTCAATACAATCATACACCAAATCAGAATGATGGTTTTCAAACAGAGTGGGTGTATTATTTGTTTAGTTAATATATATATATATATATATCATTTATTCATTGGTTAATATTTTGTTTTTTTCTCAAAGAGATAGAAGATAGATAGAAGTATGTCCCCATAAATTCAAACTGCAGTTAATTGCATACAAAAGGAGCATAATTATAACTAGGTATCATTTCCTTTAGGAAAATATGTAGTTTACAAGGAAATTTAGATTATTATTGCAGGTACATTTTTAATGAATTGTTAAAGCTATTGCTGAGAGCTGTTGTCTTCAAGTACTGACAACTTTGCATTGTAAAGTATAAATTATGATAATTGTCACATGCTGGTGGCATAATGGTTAAAGCTGTGTATATCTTTCGTTCAAATTAAATGATTATCCATTTCCTCTACCTACTGGGCTACCACAACTTCTCTCAATTCCATACACACTGTAATTATCTCAAATAAAAATTAAAGGGTATAAAGTATTACTATTAATGTAGTTTACAAGAAATGTATAGTCTTTTAAAGGTGTATGGCCTAAGAATTAAATACCCTTTATTAGTATATTTACTATCAAATAAAGCTGTTAAGAATTATATATGTACTTTTTCTAACATACGTGTACTGTGTACATATAATTTTAAATACCATAACATCATGTTTTCTTGACACTTGCTGATGCTTTTTATTTTCAGAATCAAAACCAGAAAGTATTGTGGTGTCAGGAAAACCAGTGACAAATACTGCAACACCCCAAACAAAGGACGATGCCTATTTACAATTTATGAAAGAGATGGAGGGGCTTTTATAGTTTTCTTTTGAGCCAAGTTGTTTGGCATTAAATCTCTTCATTTGGTGCCTTCTAGTTCAGCAGTCTTCAAGATGTGTGACCCAAGATATTTCCTCTGAGTTTGTCACCCAAATATGAGGCTGGAAATCTTCCACGTTTTATTCCACCAGGTTGTGCATTGTGAAGGAAATGTGATGACCTCATTATTTCCTCAACTTAATGGGATCTTAAATGGTTAATTTAAAAAAGCAGAAATAGAAGCAGTACTCAACAATAACACCAATTGCCAGTTATATGTAAAAAATAATAGAATACCTTTTAAGTTACCTAGAAGCTGAAACGTGCAGGTTTTTGCATTTAAAATTCAATGTGTGTAATTAATTTAATTCTCTATTGCAGTGATGTTCAGTGCAAGTGATTCTTTTTGTTTTTTGAGGTTTCATTAAAATAATGTTGTTACCTCTGAGACCGAATGTTCATGAATGTTGCCATTACAATGGAGCAAAGTTGATTATTCTAATAAGTGTAAGTGCTCTTATCATGGTAATATTTTTTCCATGCTATTTTTTGTACAATTTACCAACTCAAATGCCACAATGCCAATGATTCAAATTATTTATCAGGAGAATCCTGAAGAAAATTTGTAAAAATTGTTACACATACTGGCATATATTCTTACTTGTAGTATAATGCACAATTTTCATTGAAGCCTGGCCAAACAAAGCATATTGGTATAATTTCTCATCTCATAAATAATGGCTTGATGCCATATTATTGACAAATTTCTCTGTATATGGAGGGTAAATTTTTAAATTGTTCTTTCAAAATATGTATGCTCATCTTGGAAATGTTACTTACATTCAACTGTTAATAATGTACACAATCTATTGTCTGAGATTTTGTGAAATACAAAACTAGAGGAATAAAGCAATAAATCATTGTTCATACGATAGAAAGTGATTCCTAAAACATAATATAAACATCAACTTTGCAGGAATATTGTTAATAAATAGCCTGTTATGATAATTTACAGATAGTGCGGCCTTCAATGTAATTTATCATAGAAGCTACATCTAAGGGAGACAAAAATGATAGACCTGTATGTAATGTGTTTAAATAAACTTCAATGTAATTATCCTTTTATCTATGAGTTTTATTTTTAGATTAATTAGCTGTTTAATAATAATATGGTTTGTATAGAGATCAGGATGTTACAAATTTGTCACACTTGATATAAGACACGTCAAAAATATAAAGTATAAATGTGCATAACAATATAATACATATGTCAAACCTTTTTTAGAATGTCATCAATAGAGTAAAACATATTTCATTTCAAGTATAGTAGTACATTCAAGTATATTAATAAATTGAATACATTACATACCCTTTAGAATAATTATTAGTGCTTTTTACTGCAATAACTAGTGCAGTAATATGCCTATATACATTAAAAAACAATGTGGCAATTAATTACAGCTATCCTACATCAAGTTACTCATGGACATCATAGTACATATTGTGTAGCAAGTATTCCTTTAAAGGAATTTGTTGTTTTTATCTGCTTCATGTCACTTGGCAATCGGTTGTGGAGTCTCATTCCCATTTCTTTTGGTAAGTTATCTATAAATTCATTTCCCTGTTGTAATGTATCTTGAAAATTAAGAAGCAAGGCATTGAACTCACACCATCTCTTTCCAATTATCACTCTTGAATCAATCCAATAGTTGTTGATTTTGTATAAGAAAGAAAAAATGACCACCCAGGAAAATACCAACTTTAACGTCCACTTAAAATTTTCCCTCTCGGTGCTTCATTTGCTACCTTTTTTGTTCATTATAAGTCAATTCCAGTCATCAAAATGTGGTTGATTAGAATTGCAGATCTCTTGGATACCAAATTCCATAATTAGGAGAGTTGAAATACTGCTGCATGAGATTATATTGGATTACAGGACTATTCTAAATACTATAGCGTATATCAGACTGAAAATTGTAGAATATTGACATGCATATAAATTGACCTTGCAGAACTTAGACAGAATAGACAATATTTCCAATATTACTGTATAATTATAGGTCTCTTTGACAGAGATGTTACCGATATCTATCAATCATTTGGAAAATGATGTTTTCAGTCCATCTGCTGAAACTATAATTTTCTTCAACTGGAAATTTGTGTGTTCTATCCAACGTATAATTGCTGACAGCCAACATCTTTCTTACTAGATCTTACAACTTATTTCAATCAATCAACATAACGAAGTCCAATGTATCTTGAATACCTAACAACTAATAAAAATTATTATTATTATAACCGTACATCCTAATCTTTATTACACCAATGACAGAATCACCTATTGCTATTTAAATTTGCTCACTATCACTCCTCTTTGTATTATTGCAATATGTTTATCATCGCATAACATCCAATTGCTAACTTTAAAGTGGGAAAAAACCAGGTTAAGAGAATATTGTCAAGCCAATAGTGCATGTTACAATTTTTTAAACCACTAGTCTTGATAAATAATTCATATCATATTCATGGCAAAATAGTAAGTAACAAACTTCCACACACAAATATTCACTACCAATCCACAGATAAAACACTACAAATTCACACAAACAGAAACTTCACTACAATTTCATATTGTATTTCCCCTTCCATATTATGTTGCTCCCTAACTTGCTAATTCATGCATTTTGGGTAATCCTTGCCATTTAACTTTTCCAATAAAGGTTAAACAAGACTGTTAAACCATTAAGAATGCAAATATCTATACATATATATTAATTTTGTAGCGTGTCAGTCAGTCATTCTGTATTCGTTTTGTTTTTCTCTCTCTCATGTTTTGAGGTAAAAAAGAGAGGTTTGGTGCGTTGAGTGTGGATTCTCTGTCTTCATGATTTGGTAGTAGTTTTGGATTTTTTGCAGTTGTTGGTGCAGAGAAATATGCAAAAAAACCTGGTTTTTTACAGTGGGAGACAACGTATAATGAAAATACTAGCACTTGAGAATTGAGAAAAGGTACTAAAGTGACTTTTTTTATTTTCTTAAGGCTCTGTGGCAAAAGGCGGAAATTTGTGGTTTATATTTTGTCCAATGCATCTACGATGAGCTCATTATCATTTTGCAAAAATTGGTACTCTCCTCAGTCAACCACTAATTGTAGTGAGCAAAGAATTGAAAAAAAATAACTACTTGAAAGTTTTACTGGGTTCAATGTGTGATAGAAGGCAGAAATTTTTCTTTTATTTTTCAAAAAATAACCACCAACCTTCGGGTTGATCATTGTGGTGGTAATCACTACATAAATGAGAGTAGTATACATGTTCAAAAAAATGGTACTCACCTCAGACTATTAGAGTGAGTTTTTAAAAAAATGAAAAAGAAACTTTACTTCAGCCAATTTATGCAAAAAAGTAAAAATGGCTCTCTGAGTGATAGAAGGTTGAATTTTTGCCCTCATCTTTTTAGCAATAACTACCTGATTAGCAGAGTGACTATCTCAAAAATGGTACTCTCCTTAGCCTATTATAGAGTGTTTAAAAGAAAAGGATACTTTACTCCTGCAAATGTATGGAAAAATGGCTCTCTGTGGGATAGAAGGCGGATTTTTTGCCCTCATCTTTTCAGCTATGACTACCTGACCTGCGGGGTAACTGTATCTCAAAAATGGTACTCTTCTCAGTCTACTACAGTGAGCATTGCTCAGATAAATGAAAAATATGAATTTTTTACTCCAAATTGTTTACTTATATGTTTCACATACTATTCTAAAATTTGTTTTCATTTTTGGGAAACATATACAGTCATTTATACACATTTCCCACTACTTCTACTAAAGTAAGAACCCAAAGTTCACCTCAAGAGAACACCAGACAGTGACTGCCCGCAAAGCAGGTCTGTTAGCAATTAGTTAAATCTATCATATTAAAAAATGCAATGATCTCAAAGTTCCCCATCACCTGGAATATTCACTTTTAATATGTGCAAAATGTTGAATTTTAATTCCAAATTAAATGGACTATACATCTCATTTTTGTTCAAGTATTGCAACAGCTAGAGAAACACAATATAGCCTTGTATAACCCTGCAATAAATGTATTTAAAAATAAAAGCCAATTCAACTCATATAATTTTTATTCAACATTCATAAGACACTGTACCCTTTTGTAGTAATAAATGTGAAAACTTCAAACATGGTTTTGATTACAGTCATATTGCACGTGCATATAGCATAAGATAAAAAATATCATGTTTTAACTTTAAATTACACTAATAGTTGCCAAAATAAATTTGGAAAAGGCTATTTGCCAAAAGTAAAAATTAGCAAAAACATCAATACAACTAAGAAGTTGAACCTATAGTTTGGCTTATGTCATGTTATAACTCCTTGCAGTTCACACAACCTATCAATCAAATCTTTTACAATATGATTAACAAATGCATTACCAATAAAATCACCTTTTCAAGGAGTTAAACCAAAATTATCTTGAGCTGAAAATGGAATGGAGTTTATGTAAATATGGGCATATTACACCCACAAGGCATATTACACTGAGTCAATGTTTCTGGATCTGCTACTGCTGAATCCAGGGAAGTGAACAATTACTTTAAATCAAGTAATTTCAATATACAAAAATTGTATTGAAACAGTCACAATTAAAAAATAAAAGTATTACAAGTATATATTGTGTTTTTGACCTTCATTATCATGGAAGTGCTCATATTATTGTTTTTCCTGTACGTTATAAAGTGAATAATATAAAATAATTCTTCAATTGGTTAATGTACATAAATGGTACAATGAGGTTAAAGCATGTGACCTCTTGATAAATTTCATCTTAAAAAAATGAAAGAACATTTCACACTTCTTGGCTATATTGTTCTTAAAAATAAAGTCATTAGAAATAACATTCTTTCCCTCTTTGTAAGCAACGACTTTTGATAAAATATAGGTTCTGGAAAGCAGTTTGGCCCACATAAAAAATTCCAAAATTTTGAGTTTGTTTTTTCAAGACAGTCTATTTATGCTTTTGAGGAAGTTAATTGCAGGTAATAAAATGATACCTAGTTAATGATTTTTTTCGAACAGTATCCAAGTAATATGTGTACTGCATTTTTCTTTAATTTCCTGTAGATATCAAGATAAGAGAAATTTTTTTGACATAAATGTCTTGAGAGTAATAGTTTTGTGGATTAGTTAATTATGATAAAGGATAAACATTCTCGAAGATTAATATGGATGATCTAATGGAATACCCTTCTGGTGAATTTATGTTTCAATAATATTAATGATTAGTAGAAATATTGATATCACAATAATTTTCAAGGTTGGAACAACATAATGGATAGCAAAAAACAAAATGCTTATATAAAATCCATAAAAATAAGTGCTTAAGGATATTTGAGATTTTTGTTTTGATATAATTTATCATTCATAATCTTAATATTCCACAGAAATACCAGATTCTGAAGCAGACACAATTGTTATGTTAATATGCATGATTTTGTAGTTACATGATCAATGGGAACACATGTGATTTAAATGAGTATTTGGTAAATGTGATGAAAAATAACATTGAATAAGTCAACAGATTCAAACATATTACTGACAAATCAAACTATGTCTCTGAAATTCTACGAATGGAATCTGCACTGAAAATGAAATTGAAGATATAAAGGGATTTGCGGGAAACAAAAGATGGCCATTACAAAACAGTATTATGAGTCACTGCCCAGATGATTTTACCACATCACAAAAGACATAGAATAATGAAAATTTGAACAGGTTTTGGAAAAACTAGTGTTACCCTAATATCATCCTCCAGTAAGCCTCAACCAACCCAGTCAAAATAAAAACAAATATCACTATATAAATGGGGGCTGCAGATCTATAAGAGACTTACAGAGAAATTTCCATGATTTCCTACATTTTGAAAATATGCATTAGGAATTCAACAGAAGACTTGAAAAACTTTTAAATAAAATTAACCCATTCCACCTGGATGCTGAGTGACACTCAACGTGGGGTAGCTCAGTACAAACTCATGTTACTCAACACACATGCACTTAAATCCATTGGTATTTATAAATTAAAAATCTGAGTGGGATAGTGGTACAAGTTAAACCTTCTGAGTGCTGAGTATTAAGCTTCTCACCAAATCAAAGTATGATTTTACAAAATATCAAAGTACAAAGAGGCAATTACAAAAAATTTACACTGGTAGTTAAGAGCCTTAAATGAGAAGTATAGAAGTATTTTTGTTTATATGGTGCTTCGATGGCTATGACCATTTCGCACCTCTTCAAATCATAGAAAAAACCCTATTGGACAAACACAACACCCATGCCCTATGTAGAACTCTAATCTGTGACCTTTGGGTTAGTGGCGGCAAAGGTGTTAGAGACACTGAATGAGAAGAGACATAGCCAAATGGAATGCCATGCATAGCAATTTATAGATTGCATATGTAGATTAACCTTTCTAAAAAATCCTTAATTAAAAACTTTCTTTAAAAAATACATGCAGTATGCTAAGATTTATGATATTGATGGCAAGGTTTATATCTCCTATTTGACGACAAAATATAGTATTCATAAATCCAAAGGACAACAGTTATTTTTAATACCTAATAAAAGTGACATAAGAAATATTTACTCCATGAAAATGAGATAGTGAAATGATATTGTAATCAAATATTTCTTCCCAATTAATATCAAACCCTAGCATTTCTTTCTACGTTGATATGTATAAATGCAGATTGAGCTGCTCGGTGGTCACTGGATAATAATTTACAATAAACATGAAAAAACAAATTAGCATATACTATGTAGCAAGAACTATTCCAACAGGAAACATGATACTTTTGATCATTAAGCGAACCAAATTTCTAGGTGAAGAAGCTAATGAAAAATCAAACTAATGACATTCTGCCAAATTAATTTTTTTAATAGAAGACACTATTATGAATATAAATAGTCTATTATATAATTATAAAGCCATGGCTGCTTACAGTGTCACTATTAAGGTTAAGTTCAAACCAAGCAAATATAAAAAGAAAATTAAAACTTCAAAACTGAGCAATATGAATAAACTTTCAAATCACTTGAAGAGACAACTGTGAGGATCTATTTAACCATACATAAATCATGTGGTGAAATGACCCTAAATCCCTTTAATATGTATGTTGGTAGGTGGGCCTGAATGTACAAAAACTTAATGTCTCTAAAAAATAGTGATATTCACAAAAACAATACCAGGAAACCTGTTCAACAAGCATTGTATAATCATGAAACATCAAAAATATCCTAATGCTATTGGTAAAATTCCTCTTAAAAACATAAAATCTGTATCAAGTAATATTAACTATTTTAAAACAGGTTAAAAGATTGATTGTTAGAAAATGCTTTAACCAGTTAAAATAGGACTGTTGCCAGCTGTATATGTTGCAATTGTGCATAACAATGTGTTCATGGATTTTGAGAGTGAGCTTTTTATTTTTATTTACATATTGATGATGTCAATATGTTCATTTTGTCCATTAAAATAAACTTTGGTATTATGCTCATACGTCCCAAAAACAAATTAAAATAGAAAATTCAATACTATATAAAAAGAGGCGTAAAAAAATTAAAAATCTATACAATGAAACTAGAGAAAAAAGTGTTGATAAAATAATTTATAAAATACAATAGTAAGCTTGAGGAAGCAGCAGTTAAAATATATATGCCTTCTACAATGAAATTTGCCTTCCTACCTGCTTAACTGAAGAAAGATATATTGATATGCTGACTACTAACGAGAATAGTTTAGTAGAATTTTAAAATTTATTGTCATGGAAAGCACTCCATAGCATTAACTTTTTACTCTGAAGCTTAAGCAGCAAAAAAATAATATTAATACCCAGAGATGATTCATAATTAATTTCTATGCTGGCAAAGTTTACTTCAACAATCTGGTAAATGTTATTTTTTAAAGTTACTACATTTCTTAAGATATTTCCTCTCCGTCCATTTCCAATTCAGTCACTTAAAATGGAAGGTCATTAATTGAAGAGGGGTAAAATTAATTTCCCATGGGGCTATCAATAACATTACATATTTCCACTATTGGATTTGTAGAAATAAAAACATATGTTTAAATGATCATATAATCAGGTTGACATGATAGATGAAGGTGGAAATGATTTCAAAATAAGACCTAAGGCATCTGAAATGCATAAACTAATGACAGGGGAGAAGGTACTTTATCAATAGGGTCCCCGGAAAGGCCTAGTATGTATACAGAAAATTACAATGTTTAGATTATGTTGAGAAAGTGCAAACACATCACCCAAATTTTAATTCCCATGCAATATTTAGCTGCCTAGTACTTATTTGGCTATTACACGGGTAAAATATAAGACAAAATCTCAGTTCAAATCATAAAATATGCAATCAATCAATGAAACTCATATGCCATAAGCTGTTGAGGAACTTGAAAACGTCATACAAAAGTAAAATATTTACTAAGTAATGGCAGAGTGTCATGACTAAAAAACATCTCATACTGGGCTAAACCAGAAAAGTGTTAAAATACCCACACAGTAATATGGAATGTTTACAAATGAAAGATATAACTTTGTCTTTGTGTCTGCCTGAGTGAATTACACACTAGACAAATCTACATAAACAATTCCAGGAGTTAGAATCTGAATTCAGAAAATAAACTTCTATGATGCACAAGCAGTAAAGATCAATTTAGATTTTGAAATGTTAATTATGTGGATATCAGAATAACAAAAAATCTTCTACTATGTGAGAAATTATTGAAGTTCAAACATTCCTATGGTTCGACAAGAGAACTAATGAAATAACAATTGTAATATGAAATTTTCAGAAATTATAAGGAATTACCAAAAATTAACTAAATGTAATTGTTTTTCTATGGGCTGGGTAATGCTAACAATCCACCATCAATGGTGAAAAAATTGTCTTACTGCAAACATAGGCTATGTAAGTTGCAGACTAACGAGGACAGAATAGTTCTAGATGTGTATTGTTATCATTATAAAATAAAATAATAACGATTGTCCAAAGCACAGCCAGATTATGGAAGCCCTTGAGTTACCTTACCATTAAAAATAACAACCAAATACCAACATTATTAAATCAACATCATAAAATGCTTTCTTTAGAGGTTTTTAACAAGGATTGGGCTGTGTAACAACGTTTGATCACATATATTTAAAATCCAATGAAATTAAAATTTTTGATAAAAAAGATAACACTCTGATTTTTCCTAACACCAAATCTATGTCTTATTTAACTGCAAAATGTATACAAAATATTTTTTTTTCAACCAAACATTTTTAAATATCACACTGAAAGATTGTATTATTATGGACGGATATTACGAATAAAATATGTAATACTAGTAAATATACATGGAATATCCAATAAAAACATCCATGTCAATTGTGAGAAAGACAATATGGGAAGACAATTTGGGGAGATATTGTAGAATGAATATCAATGAATTACAAAATATGTGTTATTAGAATTGGTATGAAGCATTATAGTGCCTGCTTGCTAGCTACTACATAAATCCTCCAGCTGCTTCTTCCATCATTGCTGGCTCTTCCCCAACACCAGATCTTCTACCAGCTAAATCTGATTTCAACTGGAATAGCTCTCGAATTAGCAATGTCTTTTCCCTCTCAAGGCCGGTAATTCTCTCACTTTTCTTGCTTACTTCCTGTTTAAAATAAAGAAAGATTTCACTCAAATAACAGCTGAGGAACAATATTATTAATTCATATTAATAATAATATTGAATTCTACCAACCTAAGATTTTTGAAAGAGGATTTGGAAAAATCTATTTACATGTACCTGATTTCTTTGATGAATTTCTATCTTTTCACAAATATAAGGAAAATATCTCATTTTTATGAGGAAATACGTAAAAGCTACAACCTCTTATTGTTTTATTATGGTATTCTACCAGGTGATGGTCTCCTCGGTGAATTCTAACCACAAAATGTTCTGTATTTACACTTACCTCAGTTAGGAGATGGTTCTGATGCTTCAGCCTCTCAACAAGAAGGTTACTTTGATGGTTCTCAGACTGTGGTGGTGGCCTACGGTGGTGAGGAAGTGCCAGGTTCATATGGCTCCAATCTTCTAATGGGCTGTTATCTCCATTTTCACCACTCCCCCACCGACAGAGCAATGCAAGATGGCGATTGACCTCTAACACTCGTGCTCGTCTTAACTCTATCCTTTCCTGTTGTGCTTCTGTCCACTGTTCCTAGAGAATAGAGATTACAGAGCAAAACATCAAAGGAAGCCCAAGTCAACAAGACACAAAAAGTTCAATGGCAAGGTCGCATAATAAAAGCTTTGTGGAAACACAATTTGAATGGGCAGCGGCATATGTGAAGTCTCTGAACCTTCTCTATAAGCAGTTAAATCCAGCCATTGTCCAGCTATTCAAAATACAACTTCAAAGATCGCAAGCAACAAATTTCTTGGCATTTACATGAATGAAAAATTGTACTGGTCTGATCATATCAATCAGTTACAAATTACATTAGCTAGCCACATCTATCTAATTAGAAAATTAGTCCCTGTCCTAACCGTACACTCACTAATGCTTCTTTAACATGCTAAAATTGAATTTTTACTAAATTATGGAATGTTTATGGGAAATTCTGATTTCCATAAAATTTGGCCGACTTCTTCCCAGATTTCACCAGTCGCAGCTTTCTGGAGTTTGCAAACAGCATGTTTATTCAATACCAGCATTGATCTTATACTTAGGCACAGGGAAGAAGTCAGTCTAATTCTACAGAAAGCAAGCCCCCCAAAACCCATCATAACCAGGGCAGAGAGACAAACAATATATCAGAAATCCAAGAGAATTACGACATACTGATTTTACCAGCTGACAAAGGAAATGCCACAGTAGTCATCAATGACTACCAGAAGAAGATTACCAGCTTACTTGATAGATATAGCACTTTTTGTAAGATATATAAGCGATACGTTAGTCATTTGGCCCCACAGGTTGGAAGAGCTGAAGGGATTTCTTAAGCATGTAAAGAACCAGAATCCCTCCATCCACTTCACAATGGAGATTGAGGAGGGTTTGACAGATAGGGCTACTCACCACATGCGATCCCATTTTACCAAGGTACTTCATTCTTTCCTGTACGGCTCCAATGTGCCTTAAGTACCACTCCCTAGCCCTCTCCACAGCCTGTAAACCCTGCATCAGCACATCCTTCTCCTGTTCTATTTGCTTCATTCTCTTCAGCTAAAAAAAAATAAATAGTTCCATGTCACACACGCAAAACCCCTGGGAACATCATATGTGCAAAACAAGATCAATGAATTAGTAGAGAATGAGAAATTGATTAAACGTTCCTCTGGCAATGTACTAACAAAAACGAATATACCTCAAGAAAAACAATAAAATCGCTAAAATATACCATGTTGTAATCGATTCCATTTTGAAGAGTATGTCGCCTAGGTTCTCTGCGTCGTCCAGTCACTTTTTTGTGGGGAAAACCAGCCGCTTGATCTACCTGACCTGGAAACAAGAGAAAGAACTTAATATGAATAACCATCTCTGCATCAACTAATCGATTTCCATGCCCTTACAGAAACTAAACCCAGTACTGTTAAGGTTTACTCTGCCATGAAAAGTATCAATAAATCAGGATCCTGACAACAACTCAGGGATCTCTCTCCTTTGATATTTCCAGCTATGTGTGAAAAATGTGATCCATTCACATACATTTTCCTTTTTAAATACAGTACACTAATTACGATGCAACACTTTTGTAATCCAGCATTGAAAGAATCATTTCACTAACGGTAAAATACATCGATACGCACAAGAATAATGTATATACTTTGAAATAAACTCTCTGCCTAAAGCAGGACAGCAAGGTTCACATTGGAAACATAAAAGAAAGGCAAGTGTGACTTAGATGGTCAAGAAACCTGGATAGGAATCCTCAAAGAACAGGAAGAAAACATCAACCTGAAGGTTATATTCAACTCTTATGTGGGACAAACAACTTGGATATGCATTACGGAGAAGGACGATTGATTCAGCCCTCAAGAAAGGACCAAATCTAAAAAAAAAAAAAAACTGAGCTTCCCGGGCAGAAAATGAACTGGAGAAAGACATGCTGCTATGGTTTAGCATCATAGATTAAGAATAATACATTTTTCGCTGACTTGTTAGAAATGTCCCAACGTTTCCAAAGAGTCCATGCATCAAAATATTTGCCTGTTGTTATCAATGATATTTCCTTTCTTCAGGCTGGTTGGTTGCCTTGTTATCACCATTATAACTACTATAACTCACCTGAAGGTTTTCCGTCACCTGAGCCACGACCAGTTTGGTCAACAGCATAATTTTGCCTGCAATTAAAGAAAAATGAGTCTACTTTAATGGACACCTGAGCAGCTACTGACGTAAAATTAACCCCTCAGCTGTGGCAGTCTCGTTCTTTAGCAATGGCTGTGTGATTTCTGACAAAGGCTTATTAAGTGGCAAACCCAGGACAACCTTCATTAATCGCATAGCCCATTTTCCTCCGAGGGGGGCAGTGGAGATACGATTGACTATAGCCAAAATATTTCATGCAGGAATATATTTTAAAAAATGAATTACATATTTATTTTTCTTGATAATTTCTTATTAATTTGATACTAAACAGCAGGCAAATACTTTCATTTGCAAGAGTGGTCTGAAAAGTTTCCGACCTCAACATGAAGATGGCAGCACTCGTAAATAAAAGCTAGTGAATTTCGTTGTTCATCTGTTGACAATTACACACCAAAGTTTCAGCCATTTTGGATGCACAGTTGTTATATAACAGACGTTTGAGTGAGTTGAATTGAGTGTTTTTGTGAAAATGGACAAAATTGAGTATCGAGTAGTTATTAAATATTTGTTTTTGAAAGGCAATACACCTACACAAATCAAAGATGAGTTGGATTCTGTGTATGGGGACTCTGCATCATCAGTTACCACAGTGAAATTTTGGGCAGCTGAATTTAAACGTGGCCGTAAGAGCTTGGGAGATGATGAACGTTTGGGGCATCCAAAAAAAACTGCAACTACCGATGAAAACCAGACCACCCTCTTAGCCTCTCCGCGATCACTCCTCCATGCTTCGTGACTCCCACATGAATTCACGAAGCAAGACTTGTATAGCCCAGAAAGCTTAGGAATTTAAACCTTTTTCACTAACTATTTAAAAATGTGGAATGATGAGATGATTACTGACTGTGTCGTGATCGGTTCTCTTCTTTTGATTCTCCACAAAAAGACTTTGCGGTGCAAGCGCTGGTCGGCTGAAGCGAGGAAAGTCTCTTCATGGAGATTTTGCTGAAATAACAACTTGCAAGAAATGACAGACAGTCGAGGTGTGCGTGAGGATGAGAAGACGGACAGTTTGAACTTTTGTGATCTTTTCACCAAAAAGCAAGGCATATCTGAGTGCCTATTTCTAACCAGTAACAAAGGATGTATGGCTATTACCTAACATTTATGTTTATTACTGATTTTGTTACATTGAAGAGTGGGAAAAACAAGTATTCTAATTAGAACACTTGTTTTTTCTTCATTAATTGATAACCCTGTCTACTTGACCGATCACATGTTTTTTGAAGGTAAGCTGTTCCTTATTATTCATCTTTGATCATGTGTTCGTGTAAAATAATGGTGAATTCATGCATTTTCATAGTACGGGATTCATTCACATAAGTCTATAGTTGTTTGTTATATGATAAACAAGCTGTAATTCATATGAAAGACACCTCATCACACAATACATATGACATCATTAAAATTCTCTTAAATTGGCTTTTAATCTCTTAAAAGCCAAATGCCTAAAGCCACTGTTGAGATCAAAGAAAATCTGAACCTGGGCAGTTCCCACTCAATAAACTCTTGGACATTATCAACCTGGTGAGGTTGATAATGAGTATTTTGAGTACTGACTTAAGTACTGGCTGAGTATTTTGAGTACTAACTTATAAACCAAGTGAAATGACTCCTTAGGCTTCCATGAAAATCTCTCTAAAAAAAGTTGAATGCCATTATTTGGTATTTTGTCACGTTAAATGTTGTTTTTTAAAAAGACAACATTTAACAACATGATACCTGATAATAGCGTGCAACTATCTATAAACCAAGTGCTGTTATTAGTGGAAATTCCACTTATATTATTACTTTTTCTCACAAGCAGGGTTTTGTTGGAAAGCAACATCCTTACCTGATACACCATGATACTTTGCATCGAGACCATGGTCGTGAGAAAAAATAAAAATACAAGCAAAATATTGCCAAGGTTCCTACTATCCTGTTCTGTATCTATGAAAGATTTCCTCAAAGTCAAATTGTTTGTAATTTGTAAGTTTTTGTGAAAAAAGAAAGTAATGTTTCATTTTCATAGCAAGAGCAACTTTAGTTACAGACCATCAGTACAGTAGAAGTCCGCTATAGCGAGTATAGCTTATAACGAGAGTATCACTAAAGCGAGTGATCATTTTGCTTTGGTTGGTCCACATGTTAAAACATAGGGAGTTCCACCAGTTATTACGAGTGTTCATATCTGCGCTATCGCTATAGCGATTAGATTTTGCCATGGTTGATATTCAGATTGCATACATTACAGGATTGGAACACGCATTACATTGTCGTGCCTCGCGAATCTACATTGTAGGGAAGGCTTTACAAGAGACTTTGTGGTGATTTTATGAGAGAAAACTTTGTGGTTTTATGCTACAGACTTTCCTGGGGAATGACCGAACAACTTATCTTGGAATCTATGCTCCAGTCTGTCATTTCCTGGACCTATTTCGTCCTTATAGCCGATCAATCGGAATAAAAGAACATATGGAGCTACGAGCTAGACTTGTAGACAATGCAGGAAAAGCCCATTTGTCTGTGTTG
>WURS02277364.1:0-18909 GCA_011762765.2 Rhinocypha anisoptera
GGGGTGTAGGGCGACCGGGGGGGGTCGGTGGGTGCTGGCGTTGGTCGTGATGTTCCAAAATCCCGACCGCCTTGTTCCTTTACGAGAAACAACGACGGTAGACGGATAATGTTTTTAAACGGCATACACGAACTTCCATTCCCCACCTTCGTTCTCTGATAAGGAGTCCGCGATTTCCGTTTAGGATCTCCTCTCTTAAGCTTTTTAGTGCCACGAGGCGATATATATCGACTTTTGCTTCTCCGGCGAAATGCACCGTGGGATCTAGCATAAACAATTTTAAAAGATCATATTAGCCAATTATAATTTGGAGATATAGTAATTATATCGCTATTATTTAGTAATTTTCTGATAATTAAAAACAAATTAATTCCAAAGAAAAACAAAATGTGATTTATAAAAGATCTCGTCCTTTCCCGACGTATTTTATAAAGGAATTCTTCTCGGGTCTCTAACCGGGTGAGTGTGGAAAAATAAGGATCCGACGTTTCAACATCGTCATCAGGGTAATTACCCTGATGACGATGGCAGAGCCGGCTGTTGAAACGTCGGATCCTTATTTTTCTACACGTATCCGGTTGGAGACCCGAGAAGAATTCCATTATAAAATGTGATTTCCTTACGTAATTTTTTTTAGAAGTTTAACAATTTGTTGAAATCACTGTGGCACTTTCTCCGGGTATAGCTAAAATTTTTTTGGCACTAAGAGGGTTAAAAATATCGGCAAGTTATGTAGGTGAAAGATGTGTAGGCAAGATGTGTAGGTGAAATTTACAAAATGCTCCTAGGGGAGTATGTTACTATGTCTGAAATATATTATGTTACATCGATATCTCACTAGATTAGATCGCTCCGGAAAAATTGTGAATATAATTTTTTTAAAATTTGGCTACAGATGAAATCAACCTTAAAATTTCGATTACTTTTTCCCTCTCGTAGACCTCGCATCTATGAGAAATGATGCTGCGGTTTAGACGTAAAGTACCACGTAAACTGACTGTACACTACCCAAACTAACACATGAGAATCTTAGTTAAGTTTACACCACACGAAAGATTCTTCACGATTCATTCCACATCTTCCGACAGTATTATAAATATGCAGCGCATTACTAACACAAAAATTATATTTTACGTATACTTATAATTAACTTCATACTCTGTGATCTCCCATATGATCTTTATTGTAACTTAAAATTAATTATATAATTAACTTTTATTAATTTATCATAGAGCTTACATCTGTCTCGCGTTATGTGTCGGTTTCTTATTAATTTTATTATTATTACTTTTGTGTCGCCATATAATTTAACTCTCTTTTTATATCATTTATAGGTCACCATCATTTTCATTACACATTTCTGACAATTTTGTTCTTGTCTTAGTAGGTTTTCGCATGTTTCTCTCACCACACATCCTGTGTGAATGTTTTTCTGCGGCGGGTAGTGGTAGTAGTAGTAATTTTGTTTATAGGGTGCTTCGACGACTATGGTCATTTCGATCGAAATATGTAAGTCATATTGGACAGGTACGAAGCTGAATCGATTCAGTAATAACTGCGCACCCCTTTTGCGATACTTTGAATAGCCATTCATGAGGGGATAATGTGCAGTTAATTATGCCTGCATAAGGATGAATTCGGTTATTTAAGAGTCTCGTCAATATTATTAGGCTGCTGTGTCATGTTTCCTTGGTAATAATTGGAAGGGATTTCTTAAATGATCGTAGGCCAGAAGTAAAAAAGTTAAAATTATGACTGCCACTAGCAGATTAGGTTTAACAAATCTAATTCGTTTATCTTCCAGAATTCTGCTACAAAATAATCTGGTCCAGATGAATGATTCACAAAAATACACCTATTGATTTTTATTAATTGTTTAATTAGGATTTCGCGTTGGTAATTTTGTGGTGATTACATCGTCTTCTGTCGGGAATCTCAATTTACAAATACTATGACATATCTCGATGTTTCCTGTCCCACTTCTCAAGTCCTTTGTTTCCACGTCGAGTTCAATGGGTTGGGAAAGAATAAGGTAGCGTATTGTGTAAACACGTCCGAGAGGAAGATTTATACGCGTCTTCTCCCTCTTCGAACAATGACTGGCATCCTTGTGATGGAACCGGTAAAGTTAAACCGAGTGGTGGGGATGGTTGAAGTCGCGACAGAATCCAAGCTCCAAGTTTCATCCTGAAAGCAGTGTCCTGCTTGACTTTATATATGTGTGTGGATGTTGAAAATTCTAGTTTTTTTAATGTTTAAATTGACAGCGGTAAACTAAACGTTGGAACAACTGACAGATTATGATAAAAAATATCTTTCCCGTAAAATCATTTTGACTCTTTTGTCGTTAGAGTGTTAATTTTTTTTTGTTTAGTTGAACGGTAACATCATCCATCACCTACTGTGCGACTCAATTTTTTTGCATCTGAATGGGATGTATTACAATCTTTATGAGTTTCCGGCTCAGTTACTCTAGGTGATAATCATTTAAACGATAAATAATGACGGTTGATATGAAATTCCTCGGGAAAAAGGTGCTAAAATACTGAAGTAGTTTCCTGATGATATTTAATCCTGATAAATATTTCAGTGTCGTGATCATTTAGTGATTTAAAAAAATCCTGAGTGTTTAGTATGAAGATATTAAGTTTTGATTCCAGGTGATGTTTACCTCCATTCATGACACCCATGATGCTCATTTTTCTCTCTCTTCTTTGTGTTTGCCTGACACTATATGATATCACGATCTACAGAACTAGCGCAGGATGTCTCTTCCATCCAGTTTTCCTGCTTTAGTTACAATTTTACTCATTAATAATTTCTTTTCCGTAATCATGTTATTGAAGTGGAACACTTCTTAAGGCTCGTTTCACGGAAAGCTGACTTGGGGAGTAAAACGGGAAAAAAAGAAAGTGCGTGCGCGCACAGCCAGCGTGTGAACACAGCGAGCGTGCGCACATACAACCTGCGCCTGCGGGGCTGCGATGACTTGGGGAGTAAAACGGGAAAAAAAGAAAGTGCGCTCGCACACAGCCAGCGTGTGAACACAGCAAGCGTGCGCACATACAACCTGCGCATGCGGGGCTGCGATGACTTGGGGAGTAAAACGGGAAAACAGCGAGACGGGGTGTACTCCGAGTAGCGTGTGCTCTTATCGCGTGCACACGTAGTAGCCTGCGAGAGAGAGAATGCGCGTGAGCCGTCTACGCATCCTGCGTTTCAGCTATTGTTTACAGTCACCATATTAATTTTTATGTGTAATTTGTATATATTGTTATATATATGGTAAAAATAATTGATATTATCGGATGATAAAAATAAACGTTTATTTTAATACACCAATAATAATTCTAAATGTACGCATATCATTATATAACCACAATATAAAGGGTACTCTGCCATAATTTTGCAATTCGCCAAAGACAGTTTTCCGCTTCTGTCTGCTAGTCCCGCGACTGCCACATTTTATTTCCGATTGCTTTGCTTTGCTTGATTTCTTCTCCGCCATTTTCAATTTCTCTTTTATATCCGCATCCGCATCTCAGGTTACTCTTATTTCTCGCTCATTCAAAGACCTGTTTCTTAAAGCTCCCAGTCACCTGAAAAATCTTGCAAATACTTATCGAGGAAGTCAGCTGCTTAACAAAATAGCTTGTCTGCATTTTGCATTACTAAATTTTAAATTATTTAATCCCTCATCATCGACTATAACATTGACGTGTCGGGGGGACCTGCGCGTTACGGTGACCCCAAGGACTGCCAAGGAGCTCCTAGTAGGATCGCCAATGTCAGGTCGAAGGACAGGACGGACAGACAAAAGGTAGTCCGAAGTGAGGTGGCTACAAAGATATCTTATTCCCGATGTGGCGTCCATTTTAGTTCTTTCGTAACGTTAAAGGCAACTTTTTGAGAGGCAACGGGAAACCACCTCAATTATTTCTACCCAATAGTCATGGTGGTCAAATATGGAAGTTTAATATGACATGTAATGTCAGAATTATTTGTACCATTCTCTCCCTCGGGAGTAAACCAAAAAAACGCTGCCCACTTCCAAATTTACGTCTTTATTCTCTCGTTTCTCACTTCACACTCCCCTCACTTCGCACTCAACAGTCCCCGCTATTCCTACACAACAATACCCGCTCTTCCCCTTACACAAATACCAAACAAAAACATCCAACAATCCAAAATTCTTCTCCAAATCAACAACAATGAAACAAATGGTCAGCACACAACATCACAGCAATAGGCTAGGCGTTACAGAGACTTATGAGAACCTGTTTAATCTAAACTCTAAGCTTAATGTGAGGGTGCTTGAGGAAGGGGGAAAGATTTCATTGTCTTGAGGGCGAATGGACTGAGTGCGGATTATACGGGGAGCAGGATGGATTGGAAAATCAAAACTGGGAATAACGACCCCCTCCATTTAAGAAAAAAGCTAAAGAAGAAGGTAATTGGTGTTTAATGTATATATCTTGCAATTTACATTAATTTAATACCAGTACCGCTTCCACTAGTTTCTTTCAACAATTTGTGATGGAAATTAATAAAAAACAAGTATTGCCTTTGATAATAGGATGAGCTAAGCACTCCTGAAGCTTCTCATTTGAAATGATGGCGTTGGAGAGCTTCCTTATGCTTATTAAGTAAGCTTTGAAACAGTTTCGCAGGAAGTTAAAATTTGTCTGGCCAAAATTAGAGTCACGACGTTGCATTTTACGCTTAGCCCGGATCACACGGAACGTTCCTGTCTGAGTTTTCCCTTGAGTGAAACCCTATGTTGAGGTCGGTCTGGTCCGCGCTGCGTTCTACCTTGCGTGAACCGCGTCATACGATGCTTTCCATTCCTGCGTTTGAAGAAGTGCGTTTTCTTGCGCCCCAAGCAAAACGATGCTCAATTGTTTATTCAGTGACGAAAATAACGACTGAATAATTACAAAGCGTCGACTTTTAGTGCAATTCTATTTAAGACATGGAGGAAGACCGGCGAAGAAAATATGCTGCTCTAGTAATGAAGGTTGCTATTGACAGAGAGAGAGGTTCAATTCGTAAAGGAAAAGGAATAGAAAATTACGAAGGTGGTGGTGGACACATGTGTAAACACAAAACTTATGTCCATGGGATACTATATCAAAGTATAACGGTAGCGGATTTAACCAGTTATTTATCCGTTACACTTCCACATTCAACGAACAACTTCTCCCTAAAAGGACAAACAATTACTATATCCGCATGTTCGCTCGCCAAAACATGCGCCATCTACATTCTAAAGTTCCTCTCAGTCACGTATTATGAACAGCCGTACCTGATTGGTTCACGCTTCGTGGGACGTAGGGAAAAATAGGACCGTTTATATCACGAGAAAACGCATGCTTTCACCCCCGAAAAACGCCCAGTAGCTCGCAGGGCATCACGCAAGCCTCAACGCGGAAGAAAACGTAGACAAAAACACTCCTTTTGATCCGGACTTTAGGCTATGAGGTATACTTACAAGCTTTGAGGGCGTAGAAGCGACTATTAGGCCATGTTTAATTTTCAGCATGGACGAACTTTCCGTGCAGAAAATATCGTCTGAGAAGACTCTGCAGTCAGTCGTTAAAATTGCCGTACGCCTTATCTTATCTACTAAGACCGATTTTTCACATTGATGATCCTTTTACAGCTCTTGCTATGACTTCTGCGTCCCGACTTCTGAGAAAAATACAAGTGGGGAGGAACAGCAACCTATGGGAATCCTCAACTTTTGGAATCCTTCTGGTTTCACGTTATCTGTCTGACTTCATTTGTGGTACCTTAAATTTGTTGTAAATCAATTGAGGTAATCCATACTTTTAGTTAGGGAGTTAATATGAATAAATTAATGTAGGGGTACATTTGTACACTTACGCTATCCCTAAGCCAATTTATTAGTGCAAAGAAATATTTTTCTATACCTACAAGTTTCTTTACTATAAATTCATATTATTTTATTTATTAAAAATATTTGCATCTAAAATTCAGTTACAACATCCCAATATGATATGAAAATACCTCTACAGTTATTCACTGAAGAGATTTTGTTATGTTTTTGAGTGCGATTTTCTAATGATTCCATTATTTACTAATGCTAAGATTCCAGAGATTTCAATTCCTCTGGTTTTTCTCAGTACGTGTTGGTGTTGTTGATCCTATGTTGTGAGTGGAAAATAACTACATGAACAAGCGTTAGGCAAACTCCCCTTTCATAAAATTTTTATATTTTTCCCTGGAATTTAAAATGGATAGATATTTTTATGATTAAATTTTCTCATATTTTATTTAATAGTTGCTAAATGGACCTGAAATTGAAATAAGTGAATGGAAAATTCAATCTTTATGTATGATATGTAAGTCTGCTTTGGCAAAAGACCGTTTGCAGTAATAGTCTGGAATGATTGCCTGCTCTTAGCCAACCTCGTTCACAAAAAAAATAAAGCAAATCAATGGTTTATGACAACTCTCTTCTTGTGGACGTGCTAAATAATAAATGTTTCATTTTTATGTCACTATCAACTAAAAAAGATACACAATCCGGTGAGTTTTATCCATGAACTCTTGAAGTTTGACCTTTTAAAGTGAGCACATGTGCGGAATTGATGGTTTACGCCACATGCTTAGGTCCTTAAAAAATGACTGGAAAAATATTGGAGTCAATACCATTATGGCCTCTGATTGCCTTTGATAACAGCCACGCACTTTCTTCGCCTGAGGCATAATCAACTCCACCGTAGTCCCTTATCGTGGTTTCGGTTTCTGACCGTAATAAAGATTAATCTGAATGAATAATGCAAACTATACGCGGCTCGTTTGTATCTTGCGTCCCGCAGATGCATCCTAATTAAAAATAGCCAGGAGACGCACCGGTGTATTCAATAAACTTACGATGGTATCAATAGACTTGCGTCATCACCATCATCATCTTCTAAAGAGAGACAGCCACATGTCTCTCACTCCATTGCTGTTCTTTTCAATTCCTTACATGTTCCTACTCCCGTAGATCTATCTTTTTATGTCATTCGGGAACTTCTTTCTTGGCTTTCTTATTCCTTTTTTCTCCCCAGTACTTTTTCCTCCATTATATTTTCTAGTATGAAGGTTGTTATGTCTTAGAACATGTCCAACAAATTTATTTTTCCTTTTCTCCGGCCTAATCAAATTTTTCCCCTCTTTAATTTCCCTCAAAACTTCTAAATTACTTTCCTTGTCTAAATCCATCTTGTTCTTGTTCTATCCTTCTCTCCAAATCCACATTTCCACTGCTTCCAACCGAGACTTTTCCATTTTTCCCTAGGTCCACGTTTCACATCCATATAACGACGTACTTCAAATAAACCTTTTTTGCGAAAAATTTTCCAAGTTCAGATGTTTTTTTTTCATGTATATTATTTATCAGTGAACATGACGGCGATTTTCTCTTCTCTCGATTCTCTCTCTTTTCGTGTTAATATTAAAAAATCCACACTGATTTACTTAAAAATTAAGCAGTCGCACATCACGATCAATCGAGCTCCTCTAACATATTAAATTATTAGAGAGGGGGAGCCAGCGAGGTTAGCCTGAGGGAAGCTCGATGCCCGGGTGACCCAGAGAACGCGGGTTCGAGTCCCAGTTAATGCATGAGTGTCGGGTGTTTGTCCAATATGGGTTTTTCCTATGAAATGAAGAGGTGCGCAATGACTAAAGCCGTCAAAGCACCCTGTAAACAAAAATACCACTACCGTCCTTAGAGAGAAAAATTTAGTTTCCTTGTATTCCATAGAATTCTAAAAGATTTGTTTGTTTTCTAAAAGCTTCTTTCAACTTCCAAATAGTACCTTCTTCGTCAAGGCTATTCTTCTTTTCACTGCAGAGGTGCATCTCTTATCTCTTGTAATTATGATCCAAAGGTAGTTAACTTGCGTCACGATGAAGATATATCTGTTACATCCCCTTCCTGCACTCATAGTGAACGCTTCTAGAGATTTCTACCTGATAAATTCCGTATGGTTTGAAAACAATGTAACAATTATCAATCTTTGGAAATCCCAAGATTTGTTCACTTTACGACTCTACCGATTTATACACTTTACCGATCTATCGGCTCGTTGTTTCTGGCACTATCTAGGGCGGAAAACTCGGCGCAGTTTTTTCTTGATAAATAATTTTTTCCCAAGCTTGTCCTGTAAGAAATCAAGTAAGTAATAAAAAGTTGACTTAAACAAATTAATAGATATTATCAATACTTAAATGTGGGAATACACAAATTAAAAATCAAACCTGTCATTTTTCACATGTACCAGGCGATGGAGGTTGGTAATAAAAGGGTTAGGGAAAGCTAACGTTATTACCTAACAGTCAATACCAGACAGATTAAACTATGCAATTAACGCTGAGGTTGGTTCCATAGGTTAAAATGTAGTTCACCTAGTACTAAACTCAGTGCCGTGAGAAAAAGCAAAAGCAAGGTGGGGGAAAAGTTCCTTTTCCTGTGGTAAAGATCTGTTACATTAAGAAAATGTTCGAGACTTGGTTATAGATGGAGGCGTTCTACATATACCCTGCGTGCCGCCGCGGCAGCAAGGGTGTATGTCAGATGCACTACCACATTCGAGTGTTAGAAATTATTCACACAGAAGGAAACTATTTGCTTGCAAAATATTCATGGACAAACGTTAGTCACATCATGTGCGAAAACAAAATACATATAATTTACATGCATGAAAAATAACTATAAAATATGTACACTATTATTCCTAACTAACCCTAGAACCATGTTTATATTGGCCGACCAAGTTATACTGGTGAGTAGCGTGCTCGCCGGCTAACCCGAAGGTCGCGGGTTCGAATCCCGCCCACGGCATGGATATTATTGTGTTTGTCAGGATGGGTTTTTTCTGTGATTTGAAGAGGTGCGTAATATGACGGGGTCTTCAATGCCTTTAACCTCTTAGTTGAAGTAGTCTGCATAAAATCTACACAATAAATTTAACCAATATTTTAGTGTACGATCAACGAGTGACTCCCAAACTCCTCCAATAACATGGTCACACTGCTACGTTGATCATGACAGCATTTAGCAAATCTGACTGCTCTACGTTGCACTTGATCTAATTCCAGACTAATCCTGCCTCAAGGGGATCCCACTCACTCGAGGAATACTCCAGATGAGTCTAAAAAGCGTAAAATAACAGCGCTCCTTTACCTTCTCGTTACATTCCTAAGTATTCTCTTTATGAATCCTAACTTTTTATTCGTACTTCCACAGACGTGGAGTTACTGCGTCTTGAACCCCCGGTCCCCTCCATTGAGCAGCCAAGCGCCCTACCCACTCGACCCTACGACCTCAAAGAGAGATTACGCTTGTTTTAAAAGGGAAGCCGAAAAGTTGACAGTGTGATTCTTGAAATTTCCAAACAGACGAGTTCGATGGAGGGAGCTTATAATCTCCCCTTCCGCATATGTTTTCGTCTCCTTTGCAGGTGATAAAGATGCTGTTCATAGTCGTGGCGCTCTTCGCCCTGTGCTGGCTCCCACTGCAGACCTATAACGTTATGCAGGCCATCTTCCCGCACATCAACCAGTGAGTTTCGTGATCCCCCTCGCCAAAACTTTCACGGCCATAAAAAAAGTGTGATTTACAACTTAGGAACTGGTTTCGGAAAACGTTCATGTGTTTTATGCTCTTGCTTCTTTGTGTGCGGAGCTTTCAATTGCAGTTTCTGTGGAATCCGATCGCGCAATGTGTCGCATTTTATTGATTTAAGTTTTAAATCGCAAGGCAAGTGTAACTGTTGATATTGGTGCCATTTGATGGCTCAACGCCATTACTCATGAGGGATATTTGAACATTTCAGACTTTTTCAGCCCATACATTTGGATAACTTCAGTTAATTTGAATGAGAAAGAGAGTCGCTTCAAATTGGTAATATTTTATTAATACTTAGTTTCATATTTGCTATATATCTGATTTATACTTTAAACATTATATACAGGGAATTGTACAAGGATTTTTGATGAATATTTTCTCGTTTCACACCATTCCCATATTGATCAGTGATCTAACTTATAAATGCATAAGGATAGTAAAATTATAAGTAAATACTTTGAACTTAGTTAAATGGAAAAAATGTTTTTTTTTTAAAAGTCCATGTTAATTATATCTGAGTCAAGAGCACTTATACTTCACAGGATTCGAACCAACTCGGGAATATTATGATCTCTAAGATTCAATTCCTGTTTGTTTTCGTCAACGCATATTATTTTTTTTCATAAAATTAACTCGATAAATTTACTATATCACGAATCACTTTTAGAAATCACTTCGAATATTTTATTCATATATTGCTTTTTGTTATAATTGTGCAGTAACTATTTTGTATATTGTTTTATTTATACAGTTACAAATACATCAATATTATCTGGTTTTGCTGTGACTGGCTAGCTATGAGTAACAGCTGCTGCAATCCAATTATATATGGAATATACAGCGTGAGTAAAAAATCTATATTTATCTTATCTAAAATCATAATGGTCACTAAGCAATCTCATGTGGTGGTTAATTCCAGTACTATTTTTTTCCAAATTAATATTTTAATATTTTCTTGAATTTTTGAGTTTTGAATTATGTATTTTCGCGCATAGGAAAGTAACCATCTCAAATGCCTCAGTAAATTATTAGGTTATTGCCAATATGAATATTATAACGCTGAAATTGAAATTTCATATTATACTACAATGCTTTACATTAGAACTTACCGTCAAACTTTGGCTTTGGGAGACCATACGACTAATTAAATCTGGCAACCAACTTCACTTTTGTGCTGTTTAAACCTCCCTGGAAGATTATTTTATTAAAAATGTTAATGTTTTTATGGAATATCTAACCTTTGAAATATTAAATAAATTTAAAAAATGAAAAAAAAAACATTTGTCATGTCTTAATTCGTAATAATCCCTGTCTAATCTCAAATCTATTTCTTTGATGCAAGAGTAAATTAACTAAGTTTCTTTAGTAGTGATGATGTTTTCAAAGCTGAAATGTGGCATTAGTTAAAGGTTTTGTCGTGTGATGGTTTGCTGTCTATTCTCGTTTGTACAATAATATGTTCTTAACTTAAATTGTGGGTTAATGGTATCCAGACTATTTTCTTACAAATTTGACAGAATGAAGGAATTTATTAGCACTTCAAATCCCTGGCTAAGAAAACCATAGTTATCAAAGAACCCCGGAAACAAAATGAAATTCAATTCGCTGCACTAAGAGCAAGAGTACTCCTTAAAGAAAATCAAATAAAGACGAGAGACTTCTTTTTGTAAATGCTGTTTTGAAATTTGTCCTCCTAACCTAGCAGAGGTGTCGTCATTAACGCCTATTAAAAGATAAACCCTTTATTACAGCTAAGCCCTTTGCTTTTAGCTCACTGCCAATACACATAACGACTTTGATCTTCGAATATCTGGAGTCTATTTCAGATCATGGGTATGGTAAATTGTGTTTCACTTCATTTTGGTATAAAATACATGCTCTCACATTTTGTTTCTTTGTGAACTTCGAAGGGAAAATGGTTAAATTAACCCTTTCATTATGATATTTAAATTACTTCAATTATTATTATTATTCAATTATATAGTATTATTACGTAATACGTATGCTGATAAATTTTCCTGACTCTTAAAAAGTTTTATTTTTGACAAATAAATAGCAACAAAATTATTTGATAGGAATTTGACATTTATTCCCATGTTCTGATGAAGATAACATTCCCACAGCTGATGAAGATAATAAATTTTTATTTTACCTTGTTCTGGTCATTTTCGCCCATTTCCACGTGTAGGCCGTGTGGAATTATTTACGCTGAATGCTGCTAGCTTTCTGTTAGTCTAGAGTGACAAATTGACGAAAATCTCAGCATCAGTTTGAAGCGTGTGAAAAAAAGGGAGTTGATCGCGTTGCCTGTGGATTATGGCTCGCGAGGAATGTGAAAGGCGAAGTATTCCGTCAAATGACCAGATTTCCGCTAAGATTCCTCTTAGTGGAACGAATTAGCCCGATGTGATTCCGAAAGAAGATTTCCAGCTCTAACTCGTTAACTTTCTCTCACCTTAGGAGAAGTGGGAAGTGGGAAATATGATTCGACGCCGTCCGCAGTATTTTGTTGTGAGCATAAATATAAAGATGAAGCCTGCTCCGAGTCTCCCCTCAGGAACTTGCATAACCCTTTGGATATGTGGGTATTTTTTTCGTCGTCATAAATTTTTAGAATCGGCTTAAAACTTTAGTTCTGCGCTATAAAAATGGCATTTGAAGCCATTCCTTTCGAAATCAGAAAGGAAACTATTATTTCGTAGGCCGTAAATTACTCCTGGAGCTACGTACGCACATTTGTTTCGTCACATCGCAGCTTAGATCGCTTAAATGACGCAGGAGGGATTCATTCCCCTCTGACGCGGGTCATTTGCGGAGGAAAAATGGGAAAGCCCATTTCGGTCGGTGGCCATAAAGAGGGAAGCGAGGAGTAATTGCTGATTTGAAAAAATGTAATTAAATATTAACTTCAAATTGACATTTGAGCGCTAATTTGATGCATACACACATTAAATTCTCACTTCTACACGGATCTATACATTCGTTGACATGCTAATTGGGTAAAACACGCCTGAAATGTCAATATTTGCCCTATAGATTTGCAGAGTCATATGACAGCGTACACTAGGAAAAACTGGAAAATCAAACGATGACTAGGGAGATCGATCGAAACAGAATTTATGCATGATAAAATGTTTTGCGAAATAGTGTAGTTTTTCTTTTATTAAAACCACCTTTAGTTGTTGTCTTAATGGGTTTTAAGATGTGACATGGAAGGATGTATTTCCTGTGCTTTCTTCGGATGATAAAGGAAGTGACTGCCGTCGAAATATTCCAAAAATAAGGTGTAGGTGTTTGAGTGTTTTGTTCGTTTATGTGTTATGCCTATAACAAACGATGTATGTGTATGTATATATACATATACTCGCGGAAAACTCAGTTAAACAAATAAAAGAGTGAAAACACACATTTAAGTATTTCTCTTTAAGTACTTAAGGATCTCTCAGAAGAAACTTCTGTTTTTGTTTCTGTATTGTCAATATATATATATATATAGACTAATAACTAATAAGTATCTTCTTAGAGCTTTCAAAACAAACATCGAATTAAAATGAAATTATTCCGTAATGTATCCATTTGTTTTTCTGTATTTTTCGTTAGCTACTTTCTATTAAAAGTACGATAGTCACATTTAAAGCCATTTGCGATATCGGGAGAATAAGTATGATGATAGTCACTCAGCTCATCGTAGAATATAATTAAATAGAGTTAATAAAATATTTCCTCGTTTGCGGTTCGTTTCCCCGGGATCTTTTTAGGGGTATTCCTTAAAGGAGTCTTCGGATCTCACCACAGTACTGATTTAACCCATCTGTGAGTCACCATTTAAAAACCCAGATATTTTCAACGACGACTTAAAAAAACCAGTTTTCTTCCTTCTTTGCGTCCCAACTAGTCTCCGAGAACACGGCGGTTTAAATAGTTCTTAAGGTCGTCTCCAACGAAAGCTCCGTTGCGTCTTCACGAATGTCTTTCCTAATCTTCCATCCTTTTGACAGGACAAGTTTAAGTCGGAGTTCGCTCGCCGCTTCCGGCTCTCCTCGACGGCTTCCAGCGCATCCACGCGGACCCAGACGTCACTCCGCTCCCTGAGCTCCTTCCGACGGGAGGACACTTGGGGCTATCGCCGCTCCCGAAACTCCGTCTGCCGCTCCTCCGGTCCCAAAGGGGGTTTCTTGCAGCCGCATGGGGCAGATGAGGAGGACGGGGTGCGGGAGGAGATAAGATGATCAGCGTACTCTGATCCCGCTGGCATAAGAAGATCTTGGTGGACGTCGAACCAGTGTATCAACTTCGCGCGTTCAAATCTCCGGCGGGATACACTCCCGCCTCCAGCCGCCGGTTTCGACCTTCGTCCATCGTCCCTCCAGCGTCCCTCCAGTAGAGAATTCGGAGGCTCCAATTTTCTGTAGGCCTCTGTCCTTTCTTGCGAAAGGAAAATAATTTCGGGACTCGTGTCATTTTGGAGGCGTTGAAATTTACGAGTGGATAACTTGGACCTTGGGAATTAATTACTTAAGACACGAATTACATTGGCACTCCAATGTCTTGAGCGGTGGCTGGACCGTTTCCGCCACAGCTTGTGTCACAAAAGCCTTCGAATTTGTATCCGGCTTACGAGTGGTGGTTTCGTTATTAAATTTTAGCACTGCCTTCTCAATGATAGTAGAGTCTGCCAGCAAAAAAATTTTAATCAGAAAACCATGAAATTTTTCGATCTCAAGGTGAATTAAAATTTTACATCTGTCATTCATCAAGTATTCCTCTCGATTGAGCACTGCATTTAACACTATTAAGTTTGGAAGGAATTCAATGGAGTCATTTCTTTAACGAGTGGATTAAAAACGTAATAAACACTATTGAGAAAAAGTTTCTTGCTATTAATTGGTGTTTTAAAAAATTTGATGTGACTCCCATAAAATATTTGCTCACATAAGGGGATATTTGTCTGTCTGGATTGATTCTCTGATTTAATTTAATTAGTCTTAGTGAAGTTTTAGTTGGTGAACTGGGAGAAATATTATCTCTTTTGTCGGGTCCTTTGATTAGATTTACACCTGCGAACATAATATGTATAATGGATATCTTTCGTAGATCATTTTCAATCAGCAAAGGTGTACAATCAAGAAAAAGTTCATTCGCCATAAACTCTTTGCTTTTGGTGTTGAGAGAAAGATAATTGATGACCTTTATGAAGAAACGAGAAGACTGAAAAATCGCAAATAAAGATGATATACAATATTGGAATATCATGGAGCTGCAAAATATTATACAGAAGAGCTCATTGTATTTATAAATATGTATGCCCTATGTTGTACTAGCTGCTGCAAATGTAGCATTTTGTTTTTATTGTGGATGCTTGGATATGAAAATGTGTACTCATTGATCTATGATTCTCACACTACGATAGTTACTGTGGTTTGCATGATTAAATTATACAACCAGAGTGCACTGGAATCCCTGGCTTAACTCTACGCTATTACTTTCTAGTGAATTTGAACTACAACGAGAAATGGCGTACGTGAATTTCCGGGGAAAATGACGTTACAGAGCATAGCAGGTCGAACCTTGGTCGCATTCACCGAGCTGCAATTTGAACTCCATTTTTAATTCCATTTTTTCCGTATTGAATACGAGATATTTACATCCATTACGGTATTGTACACATGATTTTAATGACGAGCTTGAATTAGGAATATCGGGAGTTTTAGATACCTTCTTATTTTTCATTCCTCAATCCCTATTCAGCCGAACTGTTTGGCCACAGATTCAATTGATCATGCGACAGGAGCGAAATCAAACTATTTTTTTCATATAAATAATTTTTATCTTTATTAATAATACCATGACATGGTCCAAAAGTATTGTTAGTCTCAGTTAATTATCACACACTCTATTAATTCTTCTTATGTATTGATCTTCTCTGTCAAACGTTTCCAGCATCACAAGTGAAGCTGTTCTCGCTGGAATCACTTAAATGTTCGCCTATTAGGAAATTGGTTGTCACGTGTTTTGAAAAGAATAACCTCAATTAAATCGCATCTTAATATTATTTACAACAACTAAGATTTATAAACATTGTTTCTATTTTTACCAAATCTTCCTCAAATGGTGCGTCCTTGGAAATGGAAGAAGGAAGTCAGTTAAAATCAGCACAACTCTCCGTTTCTTGAAGTTCGTGGCTTGTTAGTTAAAATATTCTGAGAGAAATAACCTCTAAGAATCTAATCCAATGTTTTGGAACAATCTTCTGTAACCGATTCTTCCGAAAATTATGTTTAAATATAGTAGCGGGAGAAAGACGGGGAGATGGTGTCTCGGAATGCGAGGGAGATAAATGGTCGGTTGGTCAGTTAATGGAGGGAGGGAGAAAAAAGTCAAGTTTCCATCTCTTGTGTCTTCCATCCCATAATTAAAGAAGCTCGACAAATCAAACGGGAAACCTTCATCCATACACCTCAAGGTGGATTCCAAAGTTTTACCAAAAATGAGCGTCTTTAATATTGCTAATAGTGATGGCATTGAAATTAAAATTTAAAAACATAATGACACCTTATATTAAGGTATTTGTATCCTCACAATATGGCAAGCCGTCGAAGAAATCAATTAAGTTAATTGCTTTATCAGATCTAGGGAAGAGTCCGAGCTACACATAAACGCAAGAAAATCAAAAATACTGGCATAAAACTTTTATAATCTATACTTTTATAATTTCCTCGTACTACATATCAGTTTTATTTTTAGCTAAAATCTCGTACGACACATCATGGCTGAAAATAAGACAATATTCCGGTTTTATTTTCTGTTTTTTTTTTAAGACACGAAAAATGACTACGACCGTTGACCCTCACTAAAACCTCAGCCGCTGCAAATGCAGTTTTCCGAAAGATGAGAAATTTAGAAAAAAAACAGTTGAATCATTGAAAAGATAATTGGGAAAAAAGAGAAACATGGCAATTTATTACAATTTCCACTACACATCTTGCTGTTGCGTCGCAAAGAAATGATGGTCGCGGATAAATTAAAATTATAAATGCTAATTTCCGTGTTTCTCTTTCTCATACTATGAAGGATTTCCATCAAGTTAACCCTGAGATTATTTCATATATATATATATACAAGATGTATAAATGAAATTGGTAAAATCTAGCACTACGGATAATAAAATTTTTTAATTACAATGTGAATATAAGTAACTTCTAGATAACCAAATGATCTTAAACATCAAGGCCTTAACTACTAGTGTTGAAACAAGTCCCCGTCATTTGGTATTGGTGCAAAATCCTGCATCACTGAAAATAGTTAAGCCTAATCGGTACAAATATTTAGATCTTCACCTCAGGCTATGGAGGGAGTCCTGGGATATGAAATTAACTTGAAGCAATAAATACTTTTTCACAAAAATGTAAAATAGAGAGTTAATAACACGCAATGGAAATAGGAGCATTGGGTTCCAATGATATCAATGCGGACAATTTTTTCTCTCTTTTTCACAATGGTGGGCCACAAGGTTCAAATAAATTTTCATCTACAGGATTACTTTAATGCTAAAAAATAATGTCAGCAAGGCGATGAAATGAGGTTTTTATGCTAAACACCGAAAAATAACTTCTTAAATTCTACTCAGAGCTTTGTAGTATATTATGATGAAGAGAAGAAAGACCATGTTTATGCACATAAGGCTTACTTAGCAAATCTAATAAGAAATGTAAACTGGGTTTATCGATGTAAATCAGTCGTTATTTATGACATATTTTGATAACCACTGTGAGTCTTGCAATAACATTTTTGTAGAAGCTTCTTTGCCCCGCAGAATGTATTATCATTATCTACATATTCTAGAAATAAACTTGGTAGTAGTAGTAGTATTTTAGTTTATAGGGTGCTTCGACGGGTTTGGTCATTTCGCACCTCTTCAATTCATAGAAAAACCCACTTGGACAAACACAACAACCATGCCCTGGAAATCGAACCCGCGACCTTTGGGTTAGCCGGCGAGCACGCTACCCACTAGGCTAACCCGGTCGGCAATAAACTTGGTATGGTCACATCTTTTCATAACCTGTTGTAAATTGAACCTTAAGACAATCTCTCTTAACTCAATCCTTTAATTTGCGATCAACACGAGCCACACGTCACCCAAATGATCTCTTCTAATTTTTCGTCGCATTCGAAATGTTTTCACTTGGCCCAAACGTCCCAAGAGCATGTTCCTAACAGTCCCATTACATGTAGGAACAGAATAAAGGAAATCACTGGTGGAAATTTGAGGGGTTCAAGATACGTTCGTCCGTACGTAGTTTTCCTAAATCTGGAAAGCTTGCATTATCATGTTTCCTTATAACCAAATATGACTCGGTGTGGCACGAATATACATGTCCACCCAAAGCATTTTTCGTCGCTTCATCTTTGTGAAATATTGCCTTAAGAAGGAAAATTTTTTGCTTTTGGACTACTTGATGTCTGGATGAGATTTGCCATTCTCGTTATAAAGTTACGAAACTTCGTAGTAAAACACCCGTGGACACATCACGCCAGGAATAATTTTAGTATCGGCCGAAACTTTGTTTTCTTAAAGGTGTTCTAAAAGATAAGTCAGGCCATTACAAAACTACATTTTGTAATAAATCTCTGATAATAATTATATAAGCATACTTGAGAAAGCTATCTCAAATTGTTTAATAATTACTCAAGTGTGTCAAATTGTTTATCAAAGTGTTTAATGATAATTATCTATCAATAATAATTGCAATAAGAACTAAGGATTTTCTTTGATACTCCCCTAGTGATGTTGTGAAAAGGTTGTATCCGGAGAATTTCCAACTGGTTCCATTAAGAAAATAATTGAAGTGATAAATAGAAATTATAAATTTTAATGTATTATTTTGTACGGTCGATAAATGTCTTAGATTCTAGGTATTGTCTTAGATTCTAGGTATTATGTATGATTCTAAGTCGTTATGACCAGAAAGCTTCTGGTTAGTATGTTATTTTTTATTTAGTTATCACCTAACTATTATCCCTCTTCCAATCTGCATACTTCCTACCCTCTATCACTCTGTCCAAAATTCCTATTCTCTTCCTACCTCTACCCCGCATTCCCAACATTCTGCCCTCTATTACAACCTTTTGCAACCCATTGCTTTTGAGTACCCCTTCAATCCACATTTCCTGTCTTTTTTGGATCTTTCGAAGCAAACGCCTCTCCTCCCCTACCATTCTCAAAACTTCTTCGTTCGTTTTCCTCTCTGTCCACTTCACCTTCT
>WURS02277474.1:0-18908 GCA_011762765.2 Rhinocypha anisoptera
CACAAGTCAACAAACGCGGACGCAGAACCCGATAATGCCGAGAGCACTTGGACGACGCCGCGAAAACCTTCGTACCAATCTGATTTACTGTTCTTTGCTTAAATTGAACACTAGAGATGGCGTCAAAGGTGGTGGTAGTTGGCTACTGAATGGGTGACGCTGGTTCGAGACCCGGTGATGCCTCTGGAAACATTCAGGAAAAACCGTAGTAGTTGTGTTTTCTGGTATCACATAGTAGTGGGGAACGACAGACGGCACAGAAAAAGGAACTAGGCCCTCTACTCTGATGTGGTTAATTGTCAAAGACTGTTGAACTTAATACTACGTGGGCTCTACACTCACATAAAATATTTTGGCATTGTGCTCGCTACCCTCTCTCTGTGCTCGCTACCCAAAATTGTAACAATAAATGGTGTAAATGGAGGACTAATGGATTTAATATGTGATGACAGTAGTTAAAAATCTGTTTTTATGGCACTAATGTCCAATATCCACATCGAACGCTAAGGACTACTCCAAATATGCACGATGGGACATTATAGGCCTGCAGTAGGTGGAATTCAAACCTGTGACCTTTAGTTTTGTTGGTGAATGTTCTGAGGAATGTTTTTTGTTTGTTTATGACATCCACATGCTACAGGGACATTGTGCTTTCGTAAATTCGTGCTGTGAATACCATTGTTTTCAGATTTGTCTGTTTCATTTGTTTTAAGATTCATTTTAATAATTGGTGTTTGTTACTCCTCAACGTACGGGAGCAGGATAAAGCTTACTATTGATCAGACCAACAAATAAATCCTTTTGTGATATTCAAATTTTCACTCCTGAAGTATGTGTCAATGTCCACGGATCAATGCTTTATTCCATCACAGAAGTTTTACAGTGGGTTGTACATAACAAATAGAAAACATGAGAGTAAAATATACGACTCTTATGTTCCACTAGTATGCGGCTTTGGAAATCTCACCATGAAATGAGAAAAACTCTAATGTAAGAATGAATGAAATTTGAATTGAGTGTATTAGGATTGAATGACTTTGTCATTAAATGGCGTATACCACAATGTACATCGTCAGTAAAAACATACATTTAATAAGAAAATGGTGTCAGGTGAACGTAGGTACAACATATGACTCAAAGCATTCCTGTCCAGAATAAAAGGCTTGATCAGTTAACCATTTGTGCACAATATTTTTAAACTTTATGCTGAAACTAAATGATTTATCTTACTCGAATACAGTCTCTCTTACTTCAAGAAAAATATTCTGTTCGTTGTCATTTCCGAAAGCATAATCGGCCCCCTTTTCCGAATTAAGCTGTTTATTCTTTTACACGTTTAGACTCCGATGGGATGAAATGACTTATTTATTTTTAATATCCTAATGTAAAACGAAGTCAATGAATGTTAAATCTAAATCTATTTTCCTTCGAGAAACACGTCGGAAATACGACGCCTGAAAAATTTCAAGCACGTATGAAAATAATGAAAGTTCCCACTACAATCATGAAAGTTTAATGTTTGTATTAATTCGTATTCCAAATAGTTCTTATTATATTTTTCTCTGTCGTCAACGTTCCTAATTCCTACACAATCAGCATCTCCAGTTTGTGTCCATCCTCTACCCTTAAATACCAAGTTTATATACTTCAATTTTATTTTACGTCAAAACCGACAATTCTCTACTAAATTAATTATTAGTAAAACTTTATCTCTTCGTTTTTATCTTGTTTCAGTCTTTGGATATCGTTTATACCCACGTATTTATATATCCTCTCCTTCTCGGTTTCTTATTTTATTTATGAAATATCAACAGTATCTTTTTTATCAAAAACGCTCAGTAATCGCTACTAATAATCGCAACCAATATTCAAAAGAGATGCTAGGTGACCACCCACAGGTAAGCGATAAATAATCGATGTTATCGAATTCATTTTTATCTTTCATAACCGTAGAAAAATCGTGGAATGCAAGACTCAATAAATTCCTATCGTTGGCTTTCTTTGAGAAGTGATCCCCGATAATCCGCTTTCTTCTCGGATATGAAAATTCCTTAGGGGTCTATAACAAGAAAATCTTAAATATTCCTAACCAATAGAGTATCCCCTTCATTCAGGTCCAATGATTACAATTTATGAATTAATTTAAATCAGTGGCAGAGCATGGGCGAACAGACTTATTTAATTATGGGCTGCATTGACGAAACTATGTTAAGTAAAACGGGTGAATATTTTCTTGAATTGTCGTTGGTATTACTTGCCTACTTTAAAGCTTAAAAATCATTAATTTTGAGTGGAGACGATTGAAAGGGGATCGCGACACATCTCTAAGATATATCTTGATAAAATCCCTGGCTCCTATCAGTTCACGAACGGAATCTGAAATACCACCTGAGTGTGACTTTCCCAACCAAAATGTTCATCGGGATCATCTTCATCAGAACGAAACAAACCTTTCGTCATTACATACATTTATGTAAACTTTTCTACCTCTTCTCATTGGGCCACTTTTTGAGACGTGAGCAACGTAATTTCAACACTCGACGACCACGATAACCTGGATATTGAAGCGTATTCTCTCCTCGCCTTTGATAAGAAAGTTACACTCGTGTTTTTTTTACGTTAACGTACTCAAATATATTCGAGTAAAATTTTTTTTTCAAACCCATTTCGTTCTTTTCAAACTGCGATAGTTCACACGATAATCTCGTGGAGAAGTTTTCGTTAGAATCAGGGTTCGTTCTTAGTAGTCATCTTAGGAAAATGGCCTGCTGAAAATGTCCGTCAATGGCGTAAGTGAATACTAACGTACATATAAGTAATAACGCTCCTAATAAAACATTCATTTAGGGACTCACTCATTATACTATTAGTCTCCCTTAAAATCAAGGAGGGGATGTTATCACCACAGACGATATAACAATTCCTTCCAAACTGAGTAATATATCAAAGCACACAAGAAGAACTCACCCTTGGCCAGCGAGGTGGTTGCGAGCAGCGCGGAGATGAAAAGCGTGAATATATGATGTTCCATGGATATGGTGACACGGGAAGGAGTCGTCCACGTCAAATCCCCGTGAGGGTGAGGGAAGAAGTGACCGTGGTCCAGGGAGAGGATGTTTCAGTGGTCACATGCGGGGAAGATGCTTCGGAGGGAGGGTTTGAGCAGTGGGAGGTGGAGCGGCCGAGTCGAAAGGTGGGATAGGTAGACTATTGGCTGTCCGCTACCTGCTCTCTCCCCTCCTCCCACTCCCTCTTCCCAAACCCCCTCCCCACCTCTCGACCTCCTCCTCCCACACCACCTGCTCTTCGCCATCCACATGAAACTGAACCAATGTGACTCTAGGAATTAATTTGTCATGATCATGGTAGTGTTGACGTTACCAACGATATGTCACATCACTCGGGGAAGCATGTGAGGCGGATAAAAGTGGATGTCATGCCATTTATGGGTGTACATTGGCATTATGTCGAGGTCATTTTGTGCCGAGGACTTGTCAAAAGATGACTCGCAATGACATTGTCCAAGTTGGAATTCGAGCAGGGGGTCCTTTTAGTTGCCAAGTGAACGCGCTTATAGCCTCTCTCCTAATCACCAATCGTTCGCCATATATTCTGATATATTTTGAGGATGCATTCAAATGTAATTTTTTGTATATTTTTCTCCAAGCATCTTTCCATTACCCTGGGGTCGCTTAGTTAATTGGTTTGGGCACATATTTTTACGACTACATGCCGTTACTGACGCCAACCATCCGCACTCTTTCATGCAATGCGCTCGTGTAATTCGAAAATTCAAATTCGCATGCAACTAGTATTGAGGTACGGCAGGTCCACTTGGCTTTTTGGGGAATAATTCTTAAAAAATAAAATTGCGGAAATCGATTAACAAGGTTTACTAACTAGTGAATTTCAGTTTGAATATATGCCAATGATTAGCCCTGTCAATGTGAATGTTTTTTTTCTTTACCATTCTATCCTAATCTTTAAAGCTCCATTTCAACTTATCTTCTTTTTCCCAGGTCTAGACAATTCTGATTATTTATTAATTATGCCATGAATAATTAGCGAGAATGAATATCCCTATTCGTTAACAGGGCTTAAACTACCCATCTCTACTACGCGACTATTACGAAAATAAGGGAGTTACTATATTTTCTTTGACTATAATTTAGGTGGATATAGTGTCAAGATGTTGTTATTATCTTCAATGGTGAAATATTTACGATAGAGATGAAAAAACTGAAATCCGAAAGAACAAGAAAACATATATTTTTCATAAATACTTTTGAAGCATCTAGTGACAAGTAAATTCATATATATTAATCATTATAGATTCCGGGATGCGAATTGACGTATTTACTGCCTTCAAAATTATAATTAATAAAAGTTCCGGAAATATGATTTTAGGCCAGGTAATTTCAAAATGAAAAACATTTATTTATTTTTTGGGATTTAATATAATTCAGTCTTTTAGCACTATTATATTATTCGTAAAAAATATTATTTACTTATTGAAATTTTATTAATTTCCCTTGAATTTCCCATGCGCAAAACCCACTTAGTTTCAAAAATTGTGTGAAATCCCTCCTGACTACGAGTATACTGGGAGCATGAGTTCAAGGTGAAATAATCTCTATTAAATGTGTAAATGTATTCATGACTTTCTGTTGTTGTCATGAGAAGTAGGATTACACGTGAGAGGGGAATGTTTCAACTCTGCTACTTTGGGAATAGCTCAAATATCTCGACAACGGTAAAGTTTCAAAAGTCGATTAAAGGCTTACCATAGAAATAGTTTTCTTATGTATGTATATGCAATATGTTAATTTACTTTTTCTTCTGGTTTCCTCTTTAAAAAACTCAATAAGGAAATAAATAATTAAATAAACAACTAGATGGTAATTTTATACCACCTACATAAAAATATCTGACTTTTCTTAACTAGTCATTTCTTTCTTATTCTTATTGTTAGTGCCAATAAAGTCAAACGATGTGGAATAAAAATTCAGTAAACAAATAAATATTTAAAAGTTATCAATTAAGACATATATATGGTACCATTATCAATGGTTCTGAACTTTCTCAGTGTTTTTAATCGACTCGATTAAGAATTAAAAGGACATTTCATTGTTGTATTTATTTTGAATGTGCTTGAGTTGTCTTTATGCCGAATTTATTTCACTATTTGGAGAGCTATTTATTAGTTTTGGTGTGTAGTTTCTCCAGGTGTAGTTTAACTCCATGTTTATTAGTGTAATCAATATAGAGTTGGTTTCTCTAATGGTAACGTTACGTTATTTATTTATTTTAAATCGCTCACAAACAGCACTAATAGGCCCTTATGTTTTATTTATGAGTTGTATAAGAACAGTGCACCTGTGAATCTACAATTTATAAATGGGTTGTTAATAAATATAACTATTGTATCCTTTATTTGATTTTAATGCAAACATTTTTGTGCATTACGTCTATATTTCTAACACTTTATTGCATATTTATTTATTTATTTTCAATCGCCCACGAACAGCACTAATAGACCAATTACAGTGAGCGCTATAACTTTTTTTAATAACAAGGACGAAACACATACATCCATGTGTGGATGTGTGCTTCTCCATCCATCCATGAATCCCGACTAGGTGGAGATTGAAAAATCCACCTAGTCTGGATTCGAACCCGCGACGATTCGAATGCAGGTTGGCAGAGGAGGACATTACCCCATCGCCACCAAGGCTGGCTAATTTTATAATATATACTAATTATTGTTAGCGCACTTCTCGTAGTGCCGTCGAGGGGGACCGGGGTTTAATCACAATTCTGCTCATCGGAAGTAAGCCGAAGAAAACGCAGCACACTTCTCAAATTACGTCTTTATTCACACGTGTCTCACTTCATACTACCCACGCTCCGCACTCTACAATCACCGCTATAACTTATCAACAATTCCCCTTCTTCTCCTTACATAAATACCAATCAATTAAATACCAACAATCCATCATCCGAAATTCCACTTCACATTAACAACAATGAAATAATTGGCCATTCTTACAATATAATATTATTCCAATTAATCTTACAATTAAAATAAATTACATCTTTATATAACCCTACCTATGACTAAAAAATGAATGAATAGTAGTAGGTGGTGCAAAGTATATTCTGGTTTAATAGTGACCGAATTGTGTTGCCACTTCTTGCACGGAAAGACTTAAAAATGCCCTTTATACAACCGCACCCCGGGATTTCAATGAACAATTTACCCTTAAATATCAGTGACAATTTATTTCAATTCAAATTCCGGTAAAGATATAGAAAACATTTCAGTTATAGCTGCATGTTTATTTTATTAAAAGTAACCTCCATTTCTAATTTGATGACAGATTATAAACGCCTTGATAATCAAGAATAATAACAGAAGTGCCAAAAAGAGTGATGGAAAAGGTATATAATAGAGGATAAATCCAAGAAAGCAGAATATAAAATTAGGTATTGTGAGAGATGTAGATTGGGTGTGAGGTAGTGGAGATATAGAAAACTTGAAAACAAAACAGAAGATAAAAAACGAGAGGTGATGCTTTGGACACTCTGAAGGACACAGAAATTAAAACAACTGGAAGAATATTTAAACAATATTCTACGACGAATGCTACGTTTTCGTGAAGGATCCCCAAAGATATGTATTATTCCTGAGGGACCTTATAATACTGAGCTGCGACGAACTTATATTATGCTTTAGTTGACTCATTCCGTCTCTCACAAAGGATTTCTCCCCAGGGAAAAACCTTTGCGAAGACTTAAGAGTTTAACCGTTATTTTAAATACTAACCAATAACTACTAGGGATTAAATTATTTTCAACACAAAAGTAATAAAGGTTTAGCTTCATCATTTCATTCCAAAATTATTATTAAGAAATATATTCCTGATCATGAGCGAGGCATTTTCTATCATCATTGTAGGTCTGTACCTGTAAGACCAAGTGCCACTTATATCTGCAATGGTTGGATGGTTGATTGAGGTTTTAGGTGATACTAAACCTATTACATTTATGGACCTTAATGTCCGCTTTACTATGGGGGCCTAGTATTAAGATAAATAAGCCGAAGTTGTGAATATCTGGACAAGGCCCAGCTCCGTTCCACGGGCGCCTGTGGACAAAAATACGTATTTCCCTTTCATGGCTACTCCTACCAAGAACTCTCCCGCATGATACTCGCTATCTCTTGCCTATACTTTTCTGTTTAAACCTTCCTATACTTTGCCTATTCTCTACTTTGCCCTTGATATATTTTGCCTATACTTCTCCATTTCCATTAACATCACGGCCACACCGCCAACACTCCAATTTTTGAAACTTAACTGAGAACTGTGAATTACCGGACTAATGTGATTTCAAGAATAATCTTCACATTTAAGTCAAGATATAATTAGCCATACTAAAGCATTAAGCCTTTAGTGAATCATTTTTACATGTAGAAATTCAGGATAAGGAGCTTAATATGCTATGGTATATATGTTATGCTAAAATGGATGGGTTATAATTTGCTTACATCAACATGTTTGATTCTTGTTAACTAGCCATATCGCTTTTATTTGTAATCAGGGTTCCTTTCTCTTATAATATTACACATCCATTCACATATTTATATCTGTGGCAAATACCGTACACGCTCCAGAGCCCAGATCTTTTCGGGCCCTTATACTGACTTGTTTTTCTCAGAAGACTGATTACATCAAACGTCAATATTATGTTCCTGTAAACATGTTTGCTCGCCTGCTCGGATGGATGTCGTTTATTAAGAATATATATTCTGGGAATGCATTTCTCCGGCTAATGAGGTGGGATCGAAAATGCTTGGGAAATGCGTCTCCAGATTACTAAGGCTCATGCATCTGTTGCAAAAATTTGAGTAGCGTATGAAAGAGACCGCCTTGATTTCCCGTAAGATTGGTGGGAGAGCGTTTGAGCAATCGTTTGGATTTCCGGCGCAAAGGTCGTCCCGTCTCCTCGTGGACTCCAGTGTGTGCGTCAATAATGGACGGACGTTTGAGACCTGACGTTCTCGATTCCCTTCGCACTCCGACTCTCTCTTCGCTCACTCGTGCCAACTTTTGAGACCTCTGGAAAATCCTCTTGCAATCACTTTGTTATTTTCCACCAGGAAAGAAATGACTTGTTCATCAAAGGACAAATTTTCTCGATTTGAGAGTGACGAACATTTGGCGGCGAGGGGGGACTGCTTATAGACAGACAAAGTATCAATCTACCAAGTGTTCTAAATGGCGCCGTTGAGGTGTGTGGCATGGTGTGATACTCGTGATAGCCCTGGACGTCCGCTTCAATATGGAAAGCTATTTCAGGTGTTTCTTGGTGGAATGTATCCATTGAGGAAGAAAAGAAATGAGTATGCCATGTAACTGTTACAGAAAGGTCTTATTTATCATGATCGATCTATTCGAAAAACCATGTCATCGTAGTCAAATTTCGTATTACATTAGGAAATGCGTGACGTTAGTCTTTTCCTGTTATATTTCAAAATGCTGATAAAATGGTGTCTGCACAAAAACATCATATGCACCAATATTTTTTCGAGAAAAATCTGACTTCATGTTAAGAAGTCATGCAATAACATGGTGAAATTTCGGGTGACAAGTGCTCGAAATGAACCCCCGGATTTATATCTGTGTGGATAATTAGCTAATTAGCTAACTTATCCACGAAAGCTCCCCCAACTATAGGCAGCGTATATTAAGTTACCTGTTGCCTGCTTTAAGTGCTCAGTGTCTTAATCCTGGGTATAGTCAGGCTATATAAGTAGCGTCATGATGCTATGGTCAACTGATGGGAACTAGAACCAATACAAAGTGTTGTTGCGTCCCAAGGCACTTTTGTTTTGATTCGTCGTATGTCCACCGACTGAAACAGAAACTTCCTTATCCCAAGAAAGAACTTTGTACTGAGAACTCGATTCATTTTTTTATCCAACATACTTATTTAAAATCTCTGGAAGCAGAATAAAGTACTTCTAATTGTATTTACTAGAAAAATACTTTGTAAAGAAATCACTTCATAAACATAGCAAAAAATTTGTATTTTATTTAGGAAACTAAAAATTATATTTATTGTGACAAAACTTTTACAATACTTTCACAGAAGTCTATGGACTTGCTGTAAAAGAGTTGTTACAATAAATATGATTTCGTTCCACAAAGTAGAACCTGAGTGTTACCATTTAAACCCATTTAACCCGTGAATCCATTTAAACAAAAAATTACTTTCATTTCCCAATTATTAAAAAAAACTTATACGCTTTCATTTAATGCTGAGAAAAATGAAGTCGATATGACGTGCATGAACGCTATAGCTACTTCAAGAATGGGAGAGAGGGAGCGTGACATGCCACTGCCCACTTGGATGCCGCTTCAAAAGAGAGTAACATGGAGAGCTTGTTTGGTTAATAACTTTTGAATCCAAAAATATCCGCAGCTGAATCTTGTACTATATTTTTTATAATAAAATATTATTTAACTTCTTTTTAGAATTAAAACTTTGCAATGCTTTTAAATATAACTTTTTAATGTTTATAAACAATTTTGAATTAAAATTTTTACTTTTTAGAGCTATAAATCTATGTAAAATGTCAGAATTTCCTAAAGTAATTCCTAATTTGAAAGACATTAATCAATTGTACTAACAATTCTTAATTGACTACAATTTTTCAAATGAAAATTGGATAAATAGAACACTTTTGACACGACTTGGAAGTGAGCAATCGTTTTCTTTGCTCTTTAACGTCGCACTAGTTACCTGTGAGATGCGCACTTTGTCCATGAATTGTTCAAACAGGTACGCATCAGTCTACCTACCTAAATCGTTTTCTTGTACCTCAAATATCACTGCATCGAACCTATCAATAAAAATCCCAAATTTAAACTGTTTTATCTTTCTCACGATGGCCAGCTTTTTGGGCTTCTGTCGCACTATGCTGTGCGGCGGGCCTTTGGGGTTAGTGAGCTCTACCTTTGGTTTAATTATTATGAGTTTATGTATTTTTAATATTAGCGACACGACAATTATTTTTAAACCTTCACGACGAGGACTACTTGTTTTAATGTATCTAAATATTGGTGTTCTAAGCCTTCTCAGGTAATGAGAATGTCAGCCACTCAAACCACTGTTGCGACTTCGAATAAGTCTGAAGTTCAGATTTCGGAATTCTCTCCGCGTTATCTAGTCTCTTGACGAGAACAATTTCTCCAGCCATCCAACTGGAGTCTCCAGGTCACAAGACTTCGGAAATTTGAGGAAAATCCTTCTATAAGACTACTATTTCCCGTTTGAAGTATAGATTTTAGCTTTTTCCAATGCCGTCCCATCTTCCACCTTGCAAACGGTATACAATATATCCTGCGTTTAGATCGCTGAATTTATTTATGGGAAATCGAGTGAGAAACGAATATGGTGCCAATAGGACAATTTTTGAAAACCAAACGGACAGATTTCATAAAAAGATACATTATACTTTATAGGAAGTGTGTGACTGAAGGGAACAATATAATTTATTGGGGAAGAAAATGGTGTAAGTAACCATTTATAGAAATAACTGCAAAGTAACCATATGATAGGACAATGATTATCTTTGGAGTTGTCAAACAGTTTATGGTACCATCTACGGAAACAAATCTAGGGGAAAGATTGCCTAGGAAGTACGAAGAGGTGAGAATATTGGCAAGCATGCCCTTAGGAGAGATGCCGACAATCAATCCTCAGATGGACAACCCATGACAGTGATGATTAAGTACTTATATTTTGTCAAGTCGACCTAATTATGGTGAAATCTTCTCAGGTTTGCACTGGTGGAAAACCAAAGAAGCTTTCACCGGAATTTTTCTTTGAGAAAATACTAAATCATGCATATATCATCCTAATTAATTCATTTTTATTGGAAAATGGAGAAGAAAATACAGGAAGGGCCGCGAGTGCTCATCCGTTGCTTGACGGATGCATCGGCAGAACAGTTTCATGTTACAATATGACATTTTCACGAATAGCATAATGTTAGTGGCAGAACCGCTTCTTTGCCTGACTATGCATTAGTATTAGCATTGAAGCTGGAATCTCCATTAGGGAATGGGACTGATAATCTCTTTTTATTTGCGAGTACTACTGCGGTAAAGTCACAGATAATTTTCTGTCGCATTTGCTGGTATTGCTCCCGTAACGTCACAGTTACTCTTCTGTCGCACCGTTCCGCCAAACAACAGTTCACACTGAAACCATCACGGGTTCAAATAGCAAAGTACTTTGGCCTGGTAGGCTAAAGAATCTTGAACCCGTGATGGTTCTAAGATTTCCACTTTGTTCACGTCTTAGCGAATTACTTGCAAATTTCCCCATCCCTGTTCGGGTTTTCCAGACCGCCCACAGGCCACAGTCTAAAGTAACGACCCATGGCCATATGCTGAGACGACCCTGGCACTTCGTAGATTAGATTTGATTCTCCTCAAGATATACGCATAGCATCCCATCCGATCACCTCTCACATCGAAAATTCAATTATTTTTCCTCGGTGAAATATGAGTGCTCTTGTGTGTAACGACTTGAAGTGTCTACTCGACGGAATTATCCATTACTCTCCATCGTATACCACCAGACTTCCACGGCCTCTCCTAAGCGCAAAGAATGAAACAAATTTTGATGGTCAGATTTTTTTTATAAAAAAAACATTGTATAATTCTGTCAAATAGGCAATGGGGACATTAAAATAGCAAAGTTTATCCCCTGGCATTTTTTTGCTTCCATTATTAAATTGTGTGTTAACAATACAGTTTAAAGTCCCAATCTGTTGGAAAAATTCTGTAAAATAATATATCAATTTCCTGGTTGTTTTGCCACTCTTGGCCTTATCAATCACTGTGGTGGCTGCCATTTCTTAAATCTATGCATGAAAGAATGATTTTTACAAGTCAGACTCCTCTTCTCACCGTTGGATTTCCGTATTTATAAACCTTAACGTTGAAATGAATATTATGTTCCTCTGTAATCCATGACTATCTCCAAGCGCACTTTGGTACATGAAATTGATCGACATCAATTTCATGATGTAGTATCTACTACGACGACAAATATTGTTAGAGTTACAGTTGTTTCAAGGAATCATAGATTTCTGACATTAAAAAATCCTCTTCCTCTTAAGAAAACCGAAAATGGAAGTACCATCAGATTCAAGATATTTGAAGATATTTTTTGGGAAAATACTATTTTACTAAATAGATTGAAGAGGCACCAATGCAATATTTGTTCACTTTTCATTTATACCCTTCTCTCTTTGAAATACGTTTGTGAGAATATTGCGCTACTGTTGCAATTCTTAGAGGAACTGATGACGTGCAACGTTGAAACCTAGGTTATTTTGAAAAATAAAACCTTTCTGTGGAATTAACAACGTTTTCCTCTCATCAATAGCTAAGCATATTTCACCAAGTTACACACGAAACAAGGAATTTCATTCTTAGAGGACCATCATGAGGTACTAATCAAAGACATGTAGTGATTTTTAGATTTAAAAATAATGTATATGTATTAATCATTTATTATGGACGATTTTACGAATTAATTTATTTAATTTGGTACTTCCGCCAAGTAGATTTAGTCAAGTGCTTTGTAATGTCACTTATAGCTAAACTTCAGTTAAATCTTATTTTATATCCAACGCAGACCTCTTTATGTGATATTAAACATAATATAATAAATGTCTATGAAATAAAAATAATGTAAATAGCAACTAATCAATTTTGGGAGAAAAGGCAAAATACAATTTGGTGTGTAATGATATCAGCTGGCTATTTAATCCTTGAAGAAAGTATCGACATCCGCGCTAATTTCATTTATTTAGATGGGATTCACATTTAAATTCCTAGATCAAATGACGCTGATGGAATAAATTTATTTTCCTCCTGCAGCAAACTGCGTTCCTCGACACTAGCCATCGAATACTCTTTGATATCGACCCCAAGGGGTTATCGGTGTTTTTATCGACACTTCCCTACCCAGAAGGACGTAGCGGAGTGAAAGGTCGCTCTGCTCACACAAACAATAATAAAAATTCAACGATGCGACCCTTGACACTTATTCCTCCGCCCGCTCAGTTGCTCTCCCTCTCCAACGCGCAGAATGTGGCGTTGCCTGATCATTCCAGGAGATAGTACTGATTCCTCGTCAAGTGGAAATACTATTACAAACTAGGCCAATACCGGGATGCCAAAGGAGTAGTGAACAGATTTATAAAATTTTAATTTAGCTAATACGAGTTCTTTAATGTTTTCTTGCTTGGTTCCCTCTATGGGCAACTGAGGTTAGTACATGATGTACTTTATTTTGTTGCAGTGAGTTAATATGATTAAAATATATCTGGAAGTACGCATTATACAAAAATGGGTCCACATTGAAATAAATCTTTCAATGGAAAAAAGAATGTCGAAATTAATCGTACTATTTGATCGAATGTACAGTTGCTACATAAAAAATAGATCTATTTAATAATTTGAAGGAGTGTGCAAATACCTTTTAATTGAGCTCATTGGTCAACTTCGGATTAGTTTAGAAATCCGAAGGCGATTAAAGTTGTATAAAAATGCGCGTATGGTCTACTGTATAGCACCAAATTCAAGTTTTTAATCTTCCGCATAGGGGTTCAGTGCCTCTTATTACTGGGTATTTTAAAATAGAAGTCCTAAGCAACACAACTAAAATTTTACCACCCGGACCGAGGAATGGGATAAAAAGATTTAGAAGGACAAAAGCATGGGTGATGATAAATATGAGAAAATGACTGCTTCAACGAAATAAAATTTTCCTTGGCTGTACAATAAGTGAACTACGGATCTTTCTATCATAGGTATGCTTGTTTTGTGGTTGAATTTAGAATTTAAACGTTCATATTTGGGTAGTAATTATAGCTATGTGAACAACAAGGAACCATTAGTGCCTCAAAAGATTTTGTGTCGTTATTATAGGTCCTTCTACAACTTTGAATAGCTTTAAGAGAACTCCTGTCCTTTACAACGCTGAGTGAAATGTTTAACGTTTAACTTATTAAATTTACAAGCACTTATGAAGTAACAATCTCATTCATAACGCGCGGATAAACCAATGAACATGGAATCGATTTTAGCAGCATAAATCGAGAGCTCGAACGTTGCGATCAGTTGCGATACCTGTTTGAAATCATGCCAAGCTTGCTGTTAGGTGTATCATATTTGTTTATTTTTTGCTTTTTTCCTTTTGTAGTGTGCTTTTCCGGTGAAATTGTGGAATACGTGAATCCGGAAGAATGTAGCGAACAAGAATATTTTAGTATAACCAAGCTGCAATGTGTCCAATGTGATCAGGATGCTTATTTACGGCCTGATGAAAACGGTGAGGAAGGATATTGGTTTATTGATTTTTGTATTATATGTTCTTAGAATAAAAAAGCAACTAAATTTTCATATTCAAGGGTTGTCTTGTGTCTGCGAAGAAAACACCATTATAGTTTCGGATGTAAGAGAGTTCCCGAAGTGTCGTCCGTGTCCCCCAAATCACAGACCCACTTTAGATAGGAAAAAGTGCCTTCCGTGTGCAAGCAATGCATCCATTGAGGCGGCATGTGATAACTGCGTGGATGGCGAAATTCAAGGTAAATTGCAGAGTGTTAATTAAATTTTTTATCTGTAAAAATCATTCATGGAAACTTCTGAGCTCCTCACATTTTAAATGAGTTAATTACTTCACCAAGTGACATCTAATACATAGGTGGTAAATAGAATGGAAGAAAATGATATATATTAAAGATAATGATGTGACTGGTATGTACCAATTTACGATAGGTTTATGATGAATTCCACAATCGACTACCTATAAGACAAATCCCTTGTCATTTATCTATACATAGTACTCCCACACCCCCTGCCGTCTTTTTATTTACCTCCGCAAATGTCTCCCCTTCATTACTATAACATATTTATGTTTTTCTCTTCGCCCATTTCACTCTATCCATATTTCACCACACATCTCAAAAGATTCCAATCTAGGCTCATCATACTTCTTTAAGGACTGGATTTCAGAAGAATGCAGCGGAAAACCCATATGATAGGTTTTACTAACCTTTTCCTTGTACATTTACATTTGATTCCTGTTTATCAAATCCCATAGTTTCGTAAATACTTCCAATGCTATAGAAATTATTCTTATACCTCTGCTGCTAAGTTAATTTTCCTCTAAGATAGTGCCTATTGAAAGAAGTAAAGCTTTATACTTGTTCCAGCCTATTCTGCCCCAACTTTATATATCCTAAACTAAATTAGTCTATCTTTCTTTGAAAATTTTCAAACCTTCGTTTTCTTATAATTTATTCTTACATTAGTACTGAATAGGGTTTCTCTAATCCTGTGACTGAATGAATGCTTGGTTGACTGTTTCTATTAGGCTTAATGGTTTCCCCACCCACTCTAATTCCTGATACAGTTCTCATGAATCACTTACGATTTCCTCAAAATGCCTATGAGTTAAGAAGAACAAGTGACGACGGTGCTATCTAACTCCTCTGTCTAATATTGCCCATTCAGATTTTCCATTAAACCTTACTACATAGTACATTATTATTATAATTAAGGTGCATATCCCACCAATACACTCCAATTTCTGCTCCTATAGCTTTCTTTATCTTTAAGCTGTCTACTTTATCTGCTGCTTTCTGGAATTCAAATAAGGAAATGAAGATTTTGTAGTCACATATTGTATTCTGTTGTGATTTATCCTCAAAACTGATTTTCCATCCAGAATTGAAATGTCAGGTCAGACATGACATTTCAATTCTGACATTTCTTACCAATTGTACATTCGATTTTGTTATGCTTTATTTTATGTTAAGCTCCTTGTTCCACATGCAGTCTAGTATATTTGAAGTTCCTTCTGTCAGTGGATATAAATATCATTCCCTTCTTATTACAAATTCTTCTTCATTATCTTACTTTCCAATCATTTGTTCTAAGTAATAAAATTATTTATTTTTTCACATGATAGCTCGATCAAATTTTTACAGTGATTTGTTGACAGAGATTTAGTTTTTCCAGTGTTTTCCCATATTCATTCTGAGCTTAAATTTGATGTCTTCTGAATAATTGTACCTTTATAATTTGAATATACTAATGCGACCCAAAAGCTTCTGCTGGTGTCTGGTATAGATGCCATCAATTAAGCAACTCTATGAGAGAACTATTTGTGCATTTGGTATGTGGGCATTTCATCCTAGTGGATATCCTTTTGTGTAATTTTTTTACTCTGTAGTTCTTATTTTTTTAGAATTTTCACTTTAAGCTCTTATGGAAGGTCCTGGGGTCTCTAATGCCCCTTTTGGTTTAACTCCTACATGCTTATATTACAAAATAAGAAAATTCTTAAAATTTAGCCTGTTAATGATAACTTTTAACTAGATATAATAGTGTACCATGCCGTATTAGTTATGATCTTTTTGTTGGTAACTAATGATATACATGATATAAAAAAATACATTAGTAAAATTGCAAAAATTCTTTGATTTATGTTCATCAGCTAAAAATAGCTTCTTACAATTTAGTACCTGTTATCACTTTCTGTTAGCAAGAGTTAATATCGAAAGTCAATCTCATAATTGTTCTATCATTTAAATATTTGATATGATAATGAAAAGATCTTACCTTTAAAGTGATTATATGAATTATGAATGAATGTGGATCAGAGTTTCTCCAGGCTGCTGTTATCTATAATTTGTGGCACTACAAGAACTTAAAGCAGGATCACACACACAAATACACGCACACACTCCAATGTTTATGATATGACCTATAAGATCAGTGCTACTACAAAAATGAGGTAAAGGTTATTTGTGGGAGCACAATGACCTATAGCATTGTATCACTGAACAGCTTGCTCTCCATCGCATGGCTCTTGCCCCTCTTTGACTTCTCCTCTCCCCTAATTCTCATCCCTCCCCTCCTCTACTCCAATCCTCCATACTACTCTGCCATGGTGTCAATTTTGACCTTCAGTCTGCATTTGGCTTGAAAAATTTTCAGTGACTTCCATATTATTTGATGCTATATTAATGTAGGTTACTTAAAATTTTTTGAACAAAACTCTCTACAAATTTATACCACATAACATCTGTATTCTTGTTTATTACATACATATATTACAATTTGTTTGTTTATTATATGGTACTGTTTATATGTTAATGAGTAAGGTGTTTGTACTGACTATGAAACAATGATCTAATTTGAACATTAGATTCAGAGTTACAGGAGTTTAAAACAATATTCAGAAGTGCTTGTTATTCTAATGCATTGCAGTTTGATGGGTAAACATAGTTTTATGATAGTGTGGTTTTCAGAGGTTATATGGTAAAAATTTATAATATTACTTATTTCCCAGTCATGAATTAATTTTATTATGAATCTCTATGGTATATATTTAACTTAAATAAGTTCCCCTTTCTACTGTTTTTCTTTACTTGTCCAATAAGTACTGTAAAATAAAATGAAAATTATTGTTGGTATCGTTCAAAAATAACCTACATATTTTTACCACTTTTTAAAACTCTGCGTTAGGGTTGAACTTGTGTCCATAAAGGAATATCATTATCAAGCTAAATAAATATTATTAAGCTATCAAAGGAATATTATCAACAAGCTAAAAGTAATGAAAGTTTGAAATTTGATATTGCATTGAATGGTACATATATTTGTTTTGGAACAGAATGATTATCAAATAAATTCCCTTTAGGTTGAGTGTGAGTCTCTGGTATCATCTAAATATTATAATTTTTCTGGAATATTTTTGAGAGTTTGGTAGCTTTTTGTTGTGGGACAGGACTTATCATTGAACTAAGAGTAGTTGATTTTTCAAAATAGGCCCAAAACAAAATATAACAAAATTCTGCTCTCCGTTTGGAATATGGCAGTTTTTTCTAATTTTGTTAGTGATGGGAAATCATTTTTTTCATTTACATCATCTCTCTAATCGTCAATCTTTGGGGACTGGAGAAGGAGCTGAGTGTTCTCTCCACCTTTCATTGACTAGCCACAGTATTAAGTTTCCTACTTGCTTCATTTGGTTTGTGATAATACAGATAGGGTGAATTTGAAACCATTTTGATCTGACTCACCTGTGACCAAGGACAAAACCACGACATGAAATTATTTCTGGCAGATATATTCTACAGAATATTTTCCAGAGCATAGTAGAATGATATGGTATGGTATCATTTGCTCATTTTCTCTGATTAAAAAAACGATTTCCTTATCATAATCTCTAATCCGTTTTGTAGACGAATTTTTAAAGACATCATAAATATAAAAAAATTACGACGTTTTTCTTTTGGTCTCATTATCAACTTTGAAATTTGGAAAATGCACCGAATACTTTTAAGGGTGGCAGTCATTAGCTTATCCTGGTATTGAAATAAGCATATAATAGTTATATTTTGAATATTTGATTACTACTAGATGGAAGAAAGCTTACGCTGATCCACAAAAAAAGTGGATGCGTGGGATACGAGGGCATGTGGCATCGCGCCGTAGTGCCATCCCTTGCACAGATGAGAGTGTGGGGAGAAGGGGGGGGGGGGGGAACTTGAGGCTATTAGTTCCCCGACCCCTGGTCGTCACTGATGAAAAACGGACGCGACCTCGAGTGCCCATCGTGACTCCGCCGCCGGAAACCGCGCCGAGTGTGCTCTCGGGAATATACCGGCCGTGCATAGTACCCGGGCCATGGCAATTTTCACGATCGCGATCGTCACTTGGCCATTGGAGGGGGGAAGTAATTCTCCGAAACGTCCCGAGACGCAGTCATCAGCCGAGGAACATGGGATAGGGATGGCATAGGGATGC
>WURS02277694.1:0-18907 GCA_011762765.2 Rhinocypha anisoptera
ATTGGTAGAGCCACTGAACGATAAATGGTTACTAAGTTGTGTGCATTGACTGAGAAGTTTTTTCTTCAATATCTTCGTAAGTTGTTGAAGATCTTTTTAACTTTTGCTTTAATTTAGTTAGCATGTTCTTGGAACGTGAGGCAATCATCGAAGCAGATTCCAAGCTACTTAAAGTGCTTAACTCTTTTTAGGTTCTGTCCATAAATTTTGATGCAGGGATTCCTTTCCAAAACATACATATACCCTCTTATTGCATGATATCTGCATTTTTACTTCATTACTCCAATTTTCGAGGATTTTGGTGCACTGGTTCGCTTTATGCTCTAGCTCAATTCTGTTTTTTTTCCAGGGACGAGGATTGCCAAATCATCTGCGTATTCTGTCCATTTGCACTTTTCTGGTAGTTGGTTTTCTAGTATTCCGTTCATAGTAATATTCCAAATTAAAGGTCCAAGAATTGATCCTTGTGGCGCTCCTTTCGTTATGTCCTTTATGACTTCAAGGTTTTTAATCTTCAGCTTTGTTTTTCCTGTCCTTAAAATAATTTATTATTAGTTTTAAAATTTGTGTGGGTTTTCCAAGATTTTTCATTTATTCAATGCAGACTAGCCACCACACACAGTCAAATGCTACAGCGAAGTTCACGAAGATGAGAATGTTGTATTTTGCTTTAGATAGCTCTAATTCATTTTTTAGTTTGTTTTCTGCCATAATTGTTAAAGATCCATGTTTGAATCCAAACTGGTTCTTGTTGTACAAATTGTTGACCGGAATCGTTTCTTCTATTTTCGTTTTTATTACTCTTTCAGAGGTTTTTCCGAATTCTTAGAGAAGTGTTATTGGTCTGTATGCTTTAGGGGCTGATGGGTCCTTATCTTTACACTTAAGTATAGTGCAAAGATTACCAATTTTCCATAATTCTGGAAAGTAAGTTTGTTGGAAACAGTCACTAATCATTCTTGTTAAATATTCTCCAATAATAGGCATAGAATTTTTGAGCATGCAGTCATGAATGCCGTCTAGGCCTGGTGATTTCTTTGGTTTAATATTCGCAATTGCCCAATTTACATCTTCTAATGAAATTTCGATGTTTTTCCTGGTTTTCCGGCTCTTCATATTTTAACAGCTTCAGTTTTTGTTTTCGGAAGGCTGTGTCATTTGAGTCATCATCACTTGGTATTAAAGTGTGAAATATATTCGTGATTGTTTCGGTCATTAGTGGTGGTGTTTCCGCCGTGGTTGTGCAAGAGGTGTAAACAGGTGGGATTTTAATTCTATCAAAGGATAGTTTGTATACCGTTCCCCATGGGGGAACAGAATATCATTTAATATCTTCATATATTTGACTCTCGGCGTTATGATTTTGGATTTGGATTTTTCTTCGCCAGTGTTCATCTCGCATATTTTTTTATTCTGCCAAGTCTTTTTTCTCTTGTAATTTTCTATCGAGAAAATCAAAATTGAAGGAAAGAAAATAATTTTCCGCGCCCCTATACTTTTAAAATGCGAAGAAAAATTAAAAAGTGTAACATCGCGAACGGGAATTCCGGTGGATTATTTGTCGCCTTTTAATCTCTTTTATGTAAAATAATATTTTTTGTTGATTTTGGGTTAATTTAGCGGAACCGTGGACTTCCTTTCCATGATCGCATGAAGTTTTTACGTGTCGTACTGAAATGCCTCATTTGTTACCAAAAAGAACTCTTCATTTTTCCCAGGATTTCAGCGCGTTTGTTTCGGCCCTTTCCTCAGGTCTGAACCGGGGCTTCCCCCCTTCCCGGTTCCTGCGATGGAGGACGAGGACCCCAAAACCGCCGAGACACCGCTGAACAAAAGGCGTCGGAGCCGTGCCAACTCCATCCGCGAGGCCCTCCCACAGGGGCCCGTGTCGGCGATCGTCAAAAGGGCGGGCAGGAAGCTCATCGGCTTCATTTACATTCTCCAATGGATCCCCCATTACACCAAAGATGATGTCGTCTGTGATGTTGTCGCGGGCATCACGCTGGGCCTCACGATGCTGCCCCAGAGCATAGCTTACGCATTGCTGGCAGGCCTCAGTCCACAGGTAACAGATCTATACTCTGGCTTTCAATTGTTTCATTTTAAAAAAAAAGGGGGCACCTTTATCATGGGGATTGGATGAGATATCTTTTTTCACTCAAATGCAATATTTGTTGTATTTTGATGGTAATGGTCCCGACGCTTGAAGAACAGCAAGTTTGGCTTTTAATTTCACGGTCAGAGAGTCAGTTCAGGTAGAGGATTGCGGCGTGTGTTATTGCAAAACGGCTGACAGATTATTTTTCAACTTCTAAGTGTACACGTATCCAGAACTAGTTTTATATAATAGTATTCCGCATGTTTTACGTATCTAATTGGCTCTGCAAACTGCTACATTATATCCCATTCAAAGCATTACAATTTCTGACACATCAGAACTAACTTAAAAATAATTTTTGGCCATCCATCATACCTGAATATTTTCTGCGTTCCTTCATATCCAAAAAAACTTTTTCTTCCCCTCCCCCCCACTTTGCTTACCTAACATTGTTTTATTTTTGCTCTGTCCTCTTTTCTAGCTTTCTTAGCATTTCTCCAAAAACATTCTCTCTCCCACTCTCCTACCATGTCTACCAACTCATCTAGTTTCTGCAACTTTTTCAATAATCTCGTTGAGAAGTTGATTAAACATTCTGTTCTTTAACTTCCTCCTGTCGCCTTATACCCTTAGATCATTAGCCTGCTCTTATTTCTACTAACAGTATGCTATCATTCAATAAATAGCTCTTTCTTCCTAACTTCTTTCTTCCCGATGGCTATTTCATCCGGACTGTGAATGTCCCACTATGATTCTCCTTTCCTCGGCTCTAAATACCGTTGAAGATATCGCTCTAAAAACCTATTTTATTTTCCATCTTACGTCATTCAAACCCAATAAATCTTACTTTTTACTATTTCCTGTTTAACATGCTTTATAACGTTTGCATTCTTTAAGTATCGACCTAGCATCCCATGTCCCTATTTTAATCATTGGAGTCCTCTCGCGTTTCTTCTTTTACATTTCGTTTCTGCTGACTATGCAAAAACGAAGTGACGTCAAGTGATTCATCTGTGACGACAAGGGCAGCGGCAGAGGCTTCCCAGCGACCTTACGCGTAACTCACCCCTTATGAATTCAATTGTTTCAGGCTTTTCATGCTGAAAAATCATGATTAAAATAATAAAAACTTTTATAATTCATATAAAATTTATTTTGACCGACCGGTTTCGTCGCTAAGGTGACATAATCGGACGAAACCGGTCGACTAAAATAAATTTTATGTGAAGATTACAAAGTTTTTATTATTTTCCTCAGTTCCTGAGTCCCGTAGTGGACAGTACTCATTTCCTAGTGTCCATTGTGAAAGTCTACGGAAAAACGAGTGAATTTATTAACCGTCGTTACCTTTTTCATTGGAGTTTTTGCATGTCGCCGTAACGTTCTACTGACCACTACTACTAACTGTTCTACTTGTGTCGGACGCATCTACGCCCCCCTCACTAAGATGCAGCCGCTGCGTGCCTGACTTGGCCCCTGTACCCTGATATTTCTGGAATTGACGAACTGATTAGCACCCGTAGGGCTCTGGGGATCATAGGAAAGCCTCAGACCTTTCCACAACGTCATTGTCGTCATCCTTGTGCAGTAGTAATCGTCATGACGTAATTTTAAAAAAGGAGGAGCGGTAATCTAAAAAATAGAAGGATTAATTTTTATATCCGTTTTTAAAATGAATATAAAGCAACTAATTCGTGGGTGATGGAGACGTAGACATTTAATTTATGGAAAAGGTTTAATCCGTTCCCTTCATAAAATCTGACGAGAAGAGAAAATTAGATTAGCCCACGGATTTTAAAAATCGAAGTTTTATTTTATGATATCTTGTGCCAGAAAAAACACACGTTTCTTAAATTTTATACCACGGCGAAGTGGATATGTAGAGTGGAGCTTGAGTGAGAATTTTAAATTTAATTTCCATTTTGTTTATCATAACCTCATACTACTCATTTTCCGATGCTAGATCAGCATGTTACTAGTGCATCTTTTCTTTATCCTTCGTCGTGCTGTCACGAAGTTTACTCTGCAGTGCTATGACATTTGAGAGGTCGGATTGGGTAGCTAATTAGTGCCGCTTTTGGTCCCTAGCTCGGATAAAAGAGGAGGGTTTTAGGTAGCGGGTTAACAACCTACCACACGTACAATAAAATGTATGTTCATAGAAACTATGCAAAACCTCTGGCGTTTATCAGTAATTTGAGGTACATTATCGTAATCTTGTTTCTTACTGATGATTTATTAAACATATAAGTACGAAATATCTCGCGACAGGTGATATACGAACTTAGGATAATTAAAATAATCCTCAATTTTTTATTTATTTTGTAGTATATGATTTAGATAGCATTATGCATTAATAGTGATGCACTATTATTAGCTAATTATGCGAGAATATGATCATGGCTTCCAAGAAAGTTGATTGACGATAAACATTTTCAAGGTTGGCAAAGGCTGCTTAATGGATAAGAAAATTGAGAGGAAAACCTTTTCTGAGATACGAAATTAGAATTCTAAAAAAAAAGTATTGTTCATTATTGATTTTTAGGAAGGTTTTCATTTTTCAGTAAATAAAATGAGATTCAGGAAAATTGAATAGGAGCGACATGGCCTTGGGACGGAATTGCAATGGAATAAAAATGGCATGAATTCTTCCAGATCTTTAATCTTCTTGTAAGAAAGTTCGGAGTTCTGCTCAAGTTCCGCGATTCCTTGGCACAACGAACGCTTCTCTTCAATTCAGAACCTCTACGTATCCCCCTGAGTCATCGGTTTACCTTTTTATCTCTGGACTTCATTTCTAAGTTAAGCTGACTCCACCGCCGTCCCTTTTCGAAAACAATTGGTGAGTTAACAAGTTACATTCAGTAATAATTATCAACTGGGAAAGATTTTGAAATTCCTTTTACTCACCCGTTTACGAAAATAGTTTAAGATATTAATGCATTGAAAGAGTATCTCTGGTACCAAATAAAGAGCATGTTCAACTTCACCAACATTTCCAATATTATTCTACACAAATTGTTTGGTCGACTTAAAATTTGGTGTGTAAAAAGTCAAAAGCATGTGTTTACCTTTTATTGTTATCTACTATCCGTATTTACCGATCATTGCGAACAGGGCATGGAGTCGAGCAGCGTGCGAGTGCAAATTACTGTGAGCATCCGGCGTTTCTCTCCCTTTTGATTGTGACTCATAAATTTCATGTCAAATGGAATACACACCACAGCGCGGCGGGTGATATAAACGACAGGATAATTCACACCGTCCCCTTCACTCCCTTTGCTCTCTCACATAAAAATTTCGGAGTTCACCCGAAGTGTAGTGTTAGTTATATAAAAGGGCACAAATCGAACTTTCGCACTCGCATGCTTCGTGTCACAGACCGGGTGAGGGTAAATCAGGCTAGAAATATAAACTTCATATTACTCTTCAGCTTCTTCATGTCTGTCTCCAGAAAATTTCGTAAAATTCATTAAAAGATTAGTCTTCGTGGCAGATTATGAAATTAAAAAATTCTATACTTAATTATTTTCATCGAACTTTTTAGGTGATGTTCTTGATCTTTCCTAGGTCCTCAGAATACAACAGAATATTTTGAGTGCAAGATGGGATTAGAGGAATTAGAAAACTGAAGTTAGATACAATAGTCTTGAGATATACCTGATGTGGAATTAATTGGTTTTGAATAATGGTTATATTAATTTTGACGTTGATGTTTTAACAAATATTAATATTATTTCTTTCTTAGGTGATAACACTCAAGATAAGAAAGAAATGGATGATTTATGTCCAAGATGTCTTATATCAGAATAAAATGGTTAAAAGAGCCTTATATTAATCATTATAATTGGAATTGTCACAGAAGTGAATTTCAAACATATACTGAAAAAAACTTATAATGGTCAAAGCTGTTAGATGTTAATTCACCAAAAACAGTGAAACAATTTATTTTCAAATTTCACTTTCATATTGAAATGAGAATATGTATTAATTGGTAACCTCTGGATTGATACAGACTCTTGAATAAATGTTGTCAATATTACAGTGAACTTTTGTAAAAGCAGATATAAAATAAATTTCATATATATAAAATTTTAATGCTTATACAATTTGAAATTAATTATCATCTCTTTTTTTTAGCATATTAATAACTTGACTGACCAAAGCCCTAAAAAAAATCATTGGGTTGAAGCTCAATTATTGAATTTTTTTGTGTCCCATTGGATGATCACAGGAACTTTTATTCTAATTTCAGTATGGGTTGTACTCTTCCTTCATTGGAACACTCATGTACGTAGTTTTAGGAACAGTGAAAGAAGTTTCCATCGGTCCCACCTCATTAATGGCCCTTCTTACCTTTGAATATACTCAAGATCATCCAACTGATTTTGTTATTCTGTTAACATTTCTCACTGGATGTGTGGAGTTGCTGTTTGGTATTCTTCACCTTGGCAAGTATTTCTCCTACCGATTCATATTATGAACAAATGAGTAATATTGAGATAACTTCTGAGGATAAGGAAAGGTTTTCATTTCCTTGAGGAAAAGAATTTGAGGTAGTTTCACAATTCACAGTGAAACCTTATAAATAAGATATTGATGATGAATAAGTTATTTGTGTATGGTGTGAAATCCTTTATTTTTCCTGCATAATATTTTTATATGCTGCTTGTTTGCACCTTGTCACATATACACTTATTTTTGTTTTGATGAATTCAAGATTAATAAAATGTATTCATTTAGGTTTGTGTTAAACTTATTGGTCACTCCAAGAATCAGTTCCATCAATACTTACACCCTTTGGTAGCAGAAAATTGGATAATCCACATGAGCTTGTATGCTACTTGACTTTGAAAATAGCCAACTGTTAGGATTTCACTGCTGATCCATATAAATAATGTCCATAACTATGAAAAGTAACTATTCCATATACATTAAATAGATTGGAAGAGAGAGTTAAGCCACTTCATAAAATTAGGTAATGAACCTGCAATTTAATTCTCCAGCCAAAGGATTAAATGGGAAGTTGGCACCTTGCCTTTCATGAGGGTGCACACACTTCTAAGAGGTGCCTGGGAAGACTGAACCAGTGGGGAGATTAATCACACTAACAAATTAATTTCATACTATATTTTGTAAAATTAAACAGCGATGAGATTAAATAGACAATTGAAAGCTTGAGGATATAGGACAGACATAGTTTGAAATGGGACAAAATTCATGCAGGACTATTCCAAGATATATATCTAATAGTTAACCTTCTTTTCATGATAATGAACTGTATTAAATAGTCTTAAAGAATCACATTACCTTTTCATTAATATCAAGTATATTTGTTTTCAATGTTAAACTTTTACCTTGACATAAGACTTTTTTTAATAAGTATTAATTTACTTTTCAAAAATATTTCAATCTGTAGGTGTTCTGGTGGACTTTATATCAGTGCCTGTTGTATCAGGATTTACGGCTGCCACATCACTTGTTATTGCAGAGGCTCAAATGAAAGGTCTCCTTGGAATTAAATACAAATCTATTGGTTTTATTGATAATGTTTGGAAGCTTATTACTCACATTAAGGATACAAAGCCTGGAGATGCTATACTAGGAGTTGCTTCAATGGTTTTTCTTCTGTCCTTCAGGGTATGTATTTTGTTTAATTACGTTTTTTTAATTTTTAAATGTGTCCACAAAAAATGCATGGATAATGTCCATAGTTTTTATTAGAAAAGGATGCTTACTTACTTATTGTTATTTAGTACGTTTAGTATGTTTGATCAATTGTATTTTTGCTCTAAAATGGTGTAATTTTTCCTAAATGCTTCCTTTTATTGACTTAAAAAATGTAATCTTCCTAATCCATATATATATATATATTCAGCAACATTTTGGTGTATGTGACTGAACATAAGGATCCTTTCTTCAGTAGAAGCTGAAGGATATCCCTGTTGAAAGGTGCACGCTCTTCTCTGACCAGAGTAAAAATGTCAGTGGTGGAGGAAAAAGATCAAGTGAGACTGAATCAAAAATCAGAGTGATAAAGAAAACTTTGTGGTTCCTAACAATCAGTCGTAATGCACTGATTGTTTTGATAGGAGGAACTCTGGCTTTTATATATGAAAGTAATTGGGGGGTTGCTCCTTTTACCTTGTCCGGTGAGTACAGTGTCTGTAATTTAATTCCTTGAATATAAATTTTGTGTGGTGTTTATTCTCAGAAATGGGTGTTGTGTGCGCTAAAAATGCAGACAGGGCCAAATTCAGATAATCTTTGACGCTAAACGTGGAGAGTTAAAAAAAATTTACTTTTCTCAGGAATAAAGCATATATTTTCATGAAATGAGTTTTGATTCGTTTGTTTTTCTTTCTCCTTCAAAAACCAGATGAAGTTAAATTTTTTCGTGTGAGACGGTTGATGTTAGTAAGTAAATTATAATAAATTCATAAAACAACTATTACAATTTTTTTGAAATAACAGGTCAGATTAATCCTGGCTTTCCATCTATTCGTCCACCACCATTTTCAACAACATATGGCAATGTCACGTATACATTTGGAGATATGGCCTCAGAATTGGGAACAGGAATACTAGTAGTTCCAGTGGTCTCAGTACTGGCAAATATTGCCATTGCTAAAGCATATTGTAAGTACCTCTATTACTACTATTATATGTGTTGAACAAGATGTCAGGTGATACATTTCAACATTATTCACAAAGTATTCTCTACATGTCAAGTAATAGTTTATCCAGTTATAATTGCCTGAAAACAGCAATTAATTGAAAAACCACATGTGATTTGAGCATATGGATATTTACCCCATTTTTCAAGTAATCAAGAGCATTTAATTCATGTTACTCTTTGAAGGCACATCCAATGAAATTGCTCTGCCAGTATTTTGGAATTGATGTTTATATTTACCTAGTTTTTTCACCTTTTTGGTGTTATTGGTTATGATTTTCTGACATAGTACTTCAGATACTTAACTTAAATAAAATGTTTCATTGATTTTAATTGAGAGATTGTTGATATTACATAATATATCTACTAATTAGTATCATTGAAACAGTAGAGTATATTCCAGTGATCACTATTTGTTACAGAAACGAATTGCATATTGATAACTTATTCCACTTAACTTTGTGTGAATTTTATAAGCCTTTGCTTTACTGCAGAAAACCTTGAATAATGTTCACTAAAATTATCCAAAGATTTAAATGAATTAATTCCTTTACAGTAGTATTATGAAATAACTTTTATATTTTATTAGTGAGACTGACCTCCTCAATGCACTCTACTTTTGGTTAAAATTTTAAAATATCCCTGCCATGGTATCGATACATTTGTAAGACATTTAGTTGCAGTTCTAGTATTTATAATAGTTTTGCTGGACTTTGCATATTTTATATTGCTTGCTCTAAAATAGATAACTGAAAATAAACTATTTACCTACCAATGTGCCTGAAATTGATCATTTGATCTCCCCTTTTCTAACTCTTAACAGCAGTTGGAGAGAAATCACATGCAACTCATGAGATGCTAACCCTTGGTTTGTGCAATATTATTGGATCATTCTTCAGCTCAATGCCTACCTGTGGTGCTTTCACGCGGAGTGCTGTCAGTAGTGCAAGTGGTGTACGTACGCCTTTGTCTGGATTATATACAGGTTAGATACAATCTTTTTTCTCAACTTTATTTAGTGATTGATGACAAAAAGAACTTTATATATTTATTTAATATATATTAAATGTAATTTTTAGTGTTTCAAATCCCACAGCTTCTAATTTGTTTGGTTAGCTTTTCGTGATTAGATTTTTGCTGGCGTGATTTAAATCTTTGCAACATTAGTAAAGCAAAAATTATGAATTGTTAATCCTCTTGCACATACAACTCATTAAAAGAATTTGGCATGTCCAAAAAATTATATGATTCCTTCATATGAAAGCTGTGCACAGGAAAATGAAAACTTGTGAAGCTATGTATTTTCCTCAGATTTTATTTTCATGTTACTTCTAATGTCGACATCTTTGAGTCATCTTCAGGTACATTATGTATATACCACACATCAGTATATATACTCTTGCCTGGGGAAAGGGGTTATGATGACGGAAGCGTTAGTAAAATGAGTGTTGGTAATAATGATTGGATGGATGCAGGGGGTTGGGTAAGCAGGTACCAGTTCAGGGCTGGGGTGTGGGTGAGGAACGGTACAGTAAGGGTGCTCATGTCCATTTTTCCATTATGGACAGAGAAGTTTCTATTTGAGGAGAATGTTTCACAAACAGGATTTCATTAAAGATATATCATTTTTTTCAAATACCTTTTTCCTCTAGTTCCTCTAATTTTTCTATTAAAAAAAAACTTTCTTGCTCAGGTCCAACACTTTGAGAGTGAAATCACTCCAGTGGTTCTTCTCCCATAAATGTTTTTAAAATCGTGATTGTGTCACATTTCCTTTCATGCAGCATTACTTATGCTCTACAGATTTGAGTTCAGGAGGTTCTACCTATTTGCTTGATGGAAACCACCTGCCATTTTTAAAAATTCAATTTATGTATACCGCTTTTCTCTAAGTAATATGACTGGTTTCATTTACATGGTGCATGTACGAGTAAATGCAACTGGTCACAATAAACCAGTGTTATTCTTTGGAATTTCAAAGTTTTATTTATCTTGTCCATCATTGAGTTCCACACAGTAGAGCCAAATAAGATTTCTTATACCATAGTACATAAGTTTACACTAGCACTGTTTTTCCTCTTCTGCCATGATTTTTCTAGAGAATTTGCTTTATATTCCATCTTATTCTGGAGCATCCTTGCCATAACATTTACATTGTAATTATTATTGAATTATTTTGTTTGCAACCTCCTTGTCAAAATTTTTATTTTATGTATATTCACTAGTTTCTTCAGTATGGGAGAGGAGAAGGTAAACCTCTGTCATGGATGATTATGGGTATTAGAAGAGATCACATTGTCTGTGGTTGTGTCTTTCCTAAAGATAGAGAATTCAAAAATTTTATCCATTTTTAATACTGTGGCAATCTAGTCTAACACAGAAAATCTAGTTTTCTCTCCCTTTTTTTCACAATTGAATTGAACTTTTTTGACTTGTGAAGTTAGAATTACCAGGAGAATATCCTTGATAGAAGAGGCTGTTACTTTGTGGAAGTCTTACATGATGATAATAAAACCACTTTGCTTTCCACTAAAAAGAATATATTTATTGCAACTAATTTTGCTACTAACACCGTAGCATTTTCAAGTGAAATTGCTATGGTGTTAGTAAGTGAAACTTGAAAATGCTACGGTGTTAGTAGCAAAACTAGTCATAATAAATATGTATATTCTTTTTAGTGGAAAGCAAAGTGGTTTTATTATCATCGGGAAAATATCCAATTGTCATTCTGTGCCAGCCAGTTCACACCAAAAAGATATAATCCATGTTGACATTCAGTTTGGCTTCCAAGTTTAAAAAAAAAATGATTCGAAGTATAATCCAGAATATGATAAGCATCTTAAATTCATTGAACTTACATTTGGTTTCATCAAAATTCAATGCAAATTTTTGTCAGGGAAACCATGCAAATTCAGATGTCCTGCACACCCAGAATTCATATGTGCAGACATGTGTTACATTTAGTTGATGGTATTGGCCATTACTTGGTTGAAACGACTCATCACAATAATAAATTAAACACTTGATCACTTTCCACATTCAATGCTATCAAGGTTTTGACTTCATGGAGTCATAATTAGGTTACTGTTACCTGATGATGACTCTGTGAAGTCGAAACCTAGGTAGTACCTAATGAAATTATGAAAAGTGACCAAGTATTTAATTTATCTATATGATGTAATACATATATATTTGAATAATAATAATAATAATATTTATTGATCATTCAGCCAACTTTTGTGGAATTGATCTCGTGAAGAAAAGTATAATATACAAAAACATACATACTCATACATCAACTATGAATAAAACAGAAACATAATATTTTTTACAAAATTCAAGGTCAAATAACTGAAAACAAAAGGAATACAGTATAATATATACAACCACATGACATTGCATAGATATCTAAATCATTTTACATACAATGTACTTACAGGAAACAGTAAAAATCAGTCAGGAAACAAACAGATTGGAACAAACAACAAGGAAACAATAAATTTGGTGTTTTTCATTCCTTTATCCATCCTATTTTATCTCTAACATATATATGGTAACATAAAAAAATCAGACCAATTAAATCATGTTGGAAGTACTTTTCCATACTGTATAAGGGGTTATAAGATGGTTAATCCAAAAGTAAGGTTTCCTTCATATTTACAAATAGACAACAATGTTTATTCTCATAAAAATTTACATTGTTGGAAAAAAGAAACTTTGCTCTATTATTCTACATAATCGCTTACTTTTTCTATATATTTTTGTAGATGGTGCTCCAATTTCTGTATCCCCATGTCGTAGAACTCCACCACCAACCCATTGAGTAAGCGTTTCACCTCTTCTTTGACATCAGCGCTTGGACTGTGCTCGTCAGTTTCTTCAAAAGTGTCAAAATGATAAGGAGTGATTGTTGAACTCCATTGTTACTGGAGATGAACGTGGGTGTTTCATTTCACCCCAGAAACAAATGAAAAATCCAAAAAATGGCATCACTCAGGGTCACCAGTGGCAAAGAAGTTCAAACAAACTCCATCTGCTGGCAAAGTCATGGTCACTGTGTTTTGGGATCATAAGGGGATACTGCTGATCGATTTTATGGCACCTGGAACAGCAACCAGCTCAGACAGTTATTGTGAAAAACTAAGAAACTCAGGCGATCTATCCAGAACCGCCGGAGAGGACGACTGACACAAGGTGTAACACTGCTTCACGATAACGTCCGACCTCACGTCTCCTGCCAAACCTTTTGAGAAAATTAGGGTGGACTATCATGCCCCATCCACCTTACAATCTGGACCTCACACCTAGCGATTATTACTTGTTCCCCAAGTTAAAGGAAAACTTGGGTGACCAACACTTCTGGAGCAGTGATGAAGTCAAAGAAGAGGTGAAACGCTTCCCCAACGGGTTGGCGGTGGAGTTCTATGACATGAGGATACAGAAATTGGAGCACTATCTACAAAAATACATAGAAAAAGTAGGCGATTATGTCGAAAAATAGAGCAAAGTTCTTTACAACAATGTAAATTTTTATGAGAATAAACAATGTTGTCTTTTTGTAAAAATGAAGGGAACCTTACTTTTGGATCAACACTCGTATTTTAACCAAGTTTTCATTATCCTTTTGAAGTTATCCTTATTTGCTGTTTTGACATTGTTAGGTAATTGATTGGAAACTCTCAGTGCAAGAATATTAAAATTTTGTTTAATTTCCTCAATCCTACAAAAAAGTACCTCTAAATCTTCTTTATTTCTTGTGTTATAGCCAAGATAATTAAGTGTTTAGATATAAAATATCTTTCTGTTTACTCTTTTATAGGGGTTCTTATTATGCTAGCACTTGGATTTCTCACACCTTATTTTTATTTCATCCCCCGTGCAACCCTCTCTGCTGTTCTTATCTGTGCTGTAATATTTATGGCTGACTTTGGGATATACAGAACCCTCTGGAGGACAAGTAGTAAGCTTGATTGTTTTTTCCCCTTATTTTTATTCTTAAGTTAAATCTAAAAAAACTTAACCTCCTAAATTATTATGTATGAGTGCATATAGAAGATATGTATTGCTTATAACTTGTAAAATGAAATTAATTATGAATTATGAGGTTTACTTTGTTACTCGAAGTGGATAAAAAGTTCTCATTACTTTAATCTCATATATTGTAAATTGATAAACCGAATTTTTGTCATTAAGACAAGTCAACTGAATCCATCAATAACACTTATAAAAAATGATGTTTTTTCTTTTCTTATGGATATCATGGATGAAAAAAATTGTGTGAATATAATTATAAAGCTTGGGTAGTCATTTCACGTGATACAATTAGCAAATTTTCTTTTGGCCAAATGACCATATTCAAACTAATGGATAGAAGTGCATTGGTTTTATTAAATTAATTATCATTTTCCTCATTAAAATTCCATTACCATTCTTAAATTTGTAATTAAAAAATAATTTTTGAAATCGATCTGTGAATTCACTCTTTAACCTTAATAAATATTTATTATCACCATGAGAGAGACAGTCTTTGCCTGATATTATTTATAAATTTCACTCAGCATCCAAATCTCTACAATACAAGTTCCAACAATTTCTGTGTTTAGGGCAATTTTGCTTGATGTATGTGAACATGGTGTATGGGAGTGATATGTTCACAAAAATATCACATAGTGTATGGGAGTATGTAAACTTAATCAAAAACCTACCTTTACCAGTAGATTACCCTTGATCGTCATCAAATATATCATTTTAATTTTTTTTGCAGAACGTGACTTTTTTGCAGCCATTGTTACATTTGTTGTTTGCCTCCTAATTGGCATCGAAATAGGGCTTTTGCTTGGTGTGGCCATAAACTGCTCCTACTTGCTATACTTGTGGGCACGGCCTGGGATATGTGTGGAGCACAAAAAGGTGATTATCTCCAGTTATGAAAGTTTGACAAATAATTGTCAGATATATATACATTTTCATGTGTATGTAGTGGATCAGCATACCTGTTTATTCATTCATTGTTACCCATTCAAGCAATGTACCAGTCAGAGGTGCTATTCCTTACTACTATGATTTATAATAGTCTTACGAGAGCCTAAAATATCTGAAGACCTTTTTACATTTAGTGTAAAATTAATGATATTCTGCTTTAAGTTCTGGATATTCTCTGTATCCATTCATGCCATATAACCTGCCTATCATTCTCTGAGTATGCCATTTGTAATGTGATATCTGCCTGTAAAAAAAGAGTAGATATGAATTGCGGACATAGCTTTTATGTTCCTGAAGAAGGGTGCCACACTCAGAAGCACTCTACCACCTCTGTCTGCAGTCGCTAAATTCAGTTATCCTTCCCCACCATGCAACACTCCTTAAAAAGTAGGGGAAGTCAATACTAGGCATGGGTATTGACTTCCTCCCATCTTTATGATCCACATCAATAGACCATTTGCAATTGTCTCCTGACTGGTGAAAAACATTACAAAATTCTTGTCTCATTGTCAGTTTGTGTCTCATTTAATTACAAAATTCATTCCATTGTGCAGAATTCATTAATCAGTGGAGAAGTTATCACATGGAAGCAGTTTACTGCATATTTCTTAAGTACTCTGACAGCATAAAATTACTAGGAAAAGAAAACGCATTTCTTTTGACAAAATAAACTCAATGCAATTAATGATTTAGAGAAAGATGATTTTAAAAACTGGTGGAAGAATTGGGGATCTGGATACAAAATAGTTTATTATGAGCATAAACAACAATTGAAACGACTTGTGTTCATTAATGATTGTCACACTGTCAAAAGAATGAAAAGACAGTAGATGAAAACATTGATAAACCTACAAAAATCTTGAAAATGCACCGCTACAGTGGTTCAACTAAGAGTTAGCCAAAGGAATTCCAGTTTCAGGTCCTAATCCCTTTGAGAAAGAGAAGTTTTTCCATAATTATTTAGGGATTGAGGGAGAGTTGTCAGTATGGTTGACACTACTTAAAAAGTGGTAAGGAATCTATGAAAAATCTGAAATTCGTGGGGAAATGACTGATAAGTGCTGATACAGATTTAATGTTAAATATTGTGCTGAATTTCAAGAGTTAATAGAAGAGAAAAAGTCTGCTTCCAGAGAAAATCTTCAAAGCCATTAAACTAGCCTGTATTGGTAGTGCCTTCCAAAACTTCACTTATTGCAGAGAATGAAAAATCAGCTCCTGGGCACAAAATTTCAAAAGAGAATTAAAATGGTTCTATGATGTGGTAACACATTGAGAGATAGAAAAAATGAAACTTTGATGATATAAAAGGCAAAATAATTAGATTCATTCAAAGGATCAGAAAAAATTTACCAATTTACTATTTTAATACACCAGGAGGTGCTTGGTTGCATCAGGAAATTTTCAAACTTGATTCAAGATAAATTTGTTTCCCTGAGTTCACACGTCTGAGAAAAAGAATTACCTGAAAAAACCTGTTGGTCCTCTCAACTCACCTTTTATTAGGTAATTTCCTCTCACCACAATGAGAATGTTCTGGTTTCAAATGCTACAGTGATATTTGATCAATTTCTGTCAATGAAAGTGACCTCCATTATTCAACTTGGGGATCAAGGAGTGATCACATCCATGAAAGAACAGTATAGGTGAGACAGCTAGCAATGCTTGTTGCAGATGATAAAAATATTTTATTGATTCCAATGGCAGGTGAAAATTCATTCATCAGGATAAGGGGACCAGTTCCTTCCCCAGTACCAGAACACCAGATCTTCTTGTTTCCCAGGAAGATCTGGTACCCTGGAAATCAATAGTTTATCTGGAGGATTCCAGAGTTGTCACCATGACTTGAACCCATGTCCTTCATTCAGTAGTGAAGTGCTCTACCCAGTGGGTACCCAGCCTCCATCATGAAGGCATAGAAAATATATTTTAATTAGCTTTCATGTCCAGACTTTATAAAGTAGAATAAGTTCACTTTCCAATAAAAAAATCCAAAAATAACAAATCATAATTTAATATTAATTGATCAAAAGGTGTGTAGAAATAGAAATCTTGTATTTCAAGACAAAAATGTTATATATAGATGTCTTTCATTCTTTATTTAAACTATTATTTCATAATAAAAACTTTATCCTACATGTTGTTTTAAAATATATATTTTTTATACTCATACCATATATGTATTATAATTTCCACTAACTTTTTCTTTGTACTCTGTTATCTTTTCTATAAATGTATTTAGGCATCTGGTGGTCATGAGTACTTAATGGTCACTCTTGATACTGGCCTTCATTTCCCAGCTATTGAATTTATTCGATATGAATTGGCCAGAATAGGAACTGGTGAAGGTAGAGGAATCCAGCCATTGGTTTTGAACTGTGAACATTTGAAAGGATTGGATTATTCAGCAGCCATGGTATGTTTCATTATTCTTCATCAGTTGCTTTCAGGAAATTCTTTTAAAACCTCTTAAATAAGAACAAACAGTAGTAAAGTTGATCAAACAATATGACTATTTTTGAAAACAATTTCCTTTCCTTTATATGCTGCCCTAGACTGGTTCACCAGTATATGTACATCTTATGTTCAAAACCTGTTTTAATTTTTCAATATGGTATCATTGATCTCTTATTATTTGAGTTCAAATTTTCTAGTCTTGTTCTCACTGCACCAGTCCATCATAATACTCAAAATTATCTTTCGGCATCACAGAGATTGCTTTAATTACAGTTGTTATTGCTATAAGTTTTTATGATGCAAGGTCATCATGCCAGGTTCTGCATCTCTATAAAAGTAGAAAATATTACATTTTGATCCAAATTCATGACTTGTATCATAACAAAATGCTTTCATGAAGCTTTATGAACTTGTCCTTTCTGTGCAGGAAACTTAATTAGAAAGGTGAGAATAAGCCACAGGGTTAGAGGAAAAAGAACATAGCTGGCAAGAGCTGGTAACAATACAGTAACTCGAGACAGTGCTGAAGAAGTACATACCTCAAGTGAAGAAGGTAAAAGCACGTAACTCAGGCACGGCTCTCTAGTGCCTGCGTCCTAGCGTGGGTATCACAGCCGTGGGAACCCTGTGCTGCTATTGAGACAGCTTACCTTTTCTGTAGTATGTATTAACTTTTATTTTGATTTTGGTAATGTTCATGGTAAGAGTAAACTGTACAGTACATTATATTCAATAGTTTTCCAAAAAAATATACATTTACACAGAATGATTGGTGTAACATTTAATTGAATTATAAAAAGTCTTATCCTAAATACCAGGTACATCAAATTCATCAAGATGGAATTCACGATTTTTCTAAATTATGCAAAAAAATGTTGGAAGAATATTAGAATCTCCCCTGTATCTAAAATTACAATAAAACCAGATAAGACGATGATACTGACACATGATTATGAAGATGCAAATAAAATTTTATCCATCCAATTCATGGAAAATCATGAACTCCAGAAATGCTATGAAGGAAAATACCAATATTTTTATAATAACTTTATGCCATAAATTATTTTGTTATTTTTTAGAAATATTTCTATAGTTAAAATTTTATTTTTTTGTTAAAAATTTAGATCCTTTAATTAATGTTTGTTTATTTTAATTTATTTTATTTCAGCATTAGTTCATTTGAAAAATAAATATTAATATTTAAATGAAATTCATAGCTCTTTTTTTGATTAGTATTTCCAAATGTATATTATAGAGAGTATGTTACAATATACACAATAATACTTTTTTGTAAATATATTGAATATAATGTATTGTTCAGTTTACTCTTTCCAAATACATTACCAAAAATCAAAATAAAAGTTAATGCATGCTACAGAAAAGATAAGCTGCCTGAGTAGCGGAGAGGTTCTCGCGCTAGAATGCAGGTGCCAGAGAGCTGTGCCTGAGTTCCTCAAGGGGAGAGAGGGTGCCACCCGAGCCCAGACTCTCGGGTCCTTTCATGCGGGTCGGTTTCTTTGGGGCTGTGTCGCTCCTTTGGTAGGTTCAGTGGGTCCCCGTTATCATTCGTGTTAGCGCATGGGGGCCTTGTATCGGGGGAGGTTAACACCTTATTCCCGCCATGGCCGGGACGTTGGCGTGCGGCTTCTCATGCCCAGACGCCACCCGGTCACGGTCCCTGCTCACTGGGGTAT
>WURS02277803.1:0-18903 GCA_011762765.2 Rhinocypha anisoptera
CAAAAGCGAAGCCGCGCTGTATCCCCCTTGTCGCACGCGTGACAATTCCCACTCGGTTGTTTTATATTAGTAGATAGCATGGTTGGCCTGTGGTGTTGGCTGTGTTGGGTGGCAAAAGCGAAGCCGCGCTGTATCCCCCTTGTCGCACGCGTGACAATTCCCACTCGGTTGTTTTATATTAGTAGATTAGTAGATTGATAATACTTTAATAAAATTATAATTTATTAAATCACAAATCCGAAAACAATTTAATATTAGCAATATTCCCAACTGCAGTTGCAACTGGTTTAGATTAGTGATTTTGCTTAATTTAAGCCAAAAATTGTAATACAAGAAAAACTGTAAAAATGAGATATTGTCTGGAAAACAAAAAACTTTTTTGTACTTTACAGTTTAGTTGAGAATCTATTAAAGTTAACATTTAGTTGAAGTTACAAAAAATACAGAATACTTGTTTCAGAGTTGAATAATTGTGTGTTACAGTTTGGCAATCAATTCAAAATAATGGATGATCAGAATCGGGAATCTCCCAAGTCGCATATTGATCAATAATTCAGGAAGCAGTCGATTGGAGGGAACGAAAGGTCAGTAGCAGTGCTGTGAGTATGGAGAGTAGAGTGAGGGCAGTGTTGATTCTTGTTGAACAATACGGGACAGTTATGCGTTGGCACATCGAAGTCACCTGCAAATCACTTTCCCATAGCCGTTCAAGTCTCAATAATTCATAATTTGGTTCTTGACCCAGCCAGTTGGTGAGTGTGAGCAGTCCAGTCACCTGACCAATGAATAATTGAACCATACCCGAGGTTTGCTCCTGTCACTTGCAGTCTCAAGCTTAAATTCAATAAACCACAGTCTGGCAGTTAGTACCCGAAATATATAAATTATTCTAACACCAGGATCTATTTGATCTGACTCATTCACTATTTTCGCTGTTTCGATTAATTTGACCTGTCCACAGTACGCACTAGTAGATAATGAAAGTTTTATGAACGAGACCAACGTGTGTGGCCAACTTAGCGACACGCTCACTTTATTCAACACCAAAAAGGATTTAGTGTAGTCATTAAAATCCTACTTTATTTACTTTGAGAAAATTGCAAATTTTAACCTAACAAAAAGTCAATATTAACTTAAGTCTCTGCAAAGGTAAAATATTTGTAGGAATAGATTTGAAAATGTTATTTAGATGTTTTAAATTTTTTTCTCGTCAAAACCAAATAAATTCGCTGCACTTGTAGCGCACCAGAATACGGTGAACATAAAAAATTAATGAGGAACATTGCTCAAATAGTATATGTTGGTGTGTCAAACATCGTTTATGCATAAGACCACTAACATTACACAAGTAAGTAAAAGTTGGAAAAATGTAAAACAGCTAGCCAGTGCATGATGATCGATTTGGCTTGGTGCCATTACAAGTCCAATGGCTCACTCTCCAGGAGTGTGGAGCTACTTCCAAATGGGTGGCCTACTGTCATCTAGTTTTAAATCATCTATAGCACTCTCTGGTGGTACTTTTTGGTTGTTCAGGGATTGTCGTTTCATTTTGTCAAAAATCAATTCAACTATTCGAGCGCAAGAGCACTGTGTATGAGTGAGGATCTTCAAATGAGTCTCAATTAAAGTCGAGGCTGGCTGATAATGGCGGTGACGATGGCGACGGCGGCTGCGGGATTTGTGCCTGCAATCTCTTCCCATCGATGCCCGAGCAGTGAGCAAAACATATTACCACTCGGCCTACCAACCACCAGCGCGTGAGCAACACAATGGCCAATTATGAAGTTTTCATATTTGAAAATCATCAATCTCAAGAGCCTTAACATGGCGCCTCAGAAGAGGGAGGGTAGGAAAGGGAGGCAACGGACCACTCGATGCGACCCGTTGAAAAATGACTCTTGCGAACAACACAACAAGCAACATAGCAGAGGGACGAATTCGACTACAGCCGGACTGAGGCTATTTTTTGGAACTCGCTTCACTCAATACAACCAACGACACCATGTAGCTTACAAACAAGCAAATTATAGCCATTTATCACACCTCCTCTCAGCTACTATGGACGTGTAGCCCGGATATTGAAACCCCTAAATGTGTACTTTATTTTTGGGCTGTTCATGTGTGGTCGAGAAAAATTACACAAATGGAAAATATTATTCGAAATTGCTCTATTTTCATTTTACCCTTAATCGGTCTTTAGAAACTAATCACTATTTTAAACTGTATATAACTATTTTTATACTTTGTCAGTCAAAATCAAAGCAGCTATTGTATTATTTTAAAATTGAGTTTTCTGGAATTTTATTAAATTTTGTCATGTCATGACGTCATGGTGGATACGTCATCTGATGCTTATTGTCTCTGCTGACTCTGAGGCACCCTAAATGTACATAGATATCACACACTCAACCTCATACATTTAAGGCACACAGCATTGTACAATAAACCATTTACATGCTCCACTCTACTGCTACTGTCTTGATTTAATTAGGATGTATTTATTAAAAGTAATTGACCTCAATTAAATTCGGATTTAGATAGCAAACAAAACACTTTTTTCTGTTTCTATCTGAAGATTAAATACAGAATAAACAGTATTTTTTGAATTCTCGAAAATTTGAGTCAAACTGTGTTATTGTGCCACCCGTTGTTTCAAATAAACTTTTTATAAAAACTTTGGAAATCTGTACGTAGCTCGAAACTGATAGAAATTCTGAAAATGGTTTTGTAATAAAATACTCTATATTTAATTCTCCATTTGTTGATGTACTTTTTGCTTAATCAAAATTATTTGATGTAACATTGAAACAAAATTATTAGAAGTACAAATTGACAATTTTAGATGAAACTCCATTTTGGAGACTATGCAACTTTCTTTGTATAAAAATCAATTTTTCGTTATTTTAACTGGGACAATAGAATGACCTAAGATGCAGAAACCAAAATATTAACTTCGTAAAATGTGCGTGTCGATGTTTGGGTGAGCGAAAGATCCGATGTAGCTATTGATCAAAATCCAATCAGAGCGAGTCCGGAACTAGCTCCGCCTACTGTCGTCACCGTTGCCTCACATTTCCGGTGTGTGTGCCGCGTTTTTCGCATTGTACAAAACTGACAAAGTATCTTCAATTGACTGGCCAATTTGTAGAGCAATTTGGTTTGTCTCACACGCATAGTAATTTGGTTGATAATATGGCACGCAGTATTAGCGTCTTCAGTGAGTGAGTGTGATCAGACGGTGTTGGTGGAAGAAGCTCGGTGGGAGCTGTGTGGCCCAATCAATCGCTAATCCATTACGCCACCCGGGTCCAGTTGTCATTGGACGAGCCCACACAATAGGCCACCGCACCAATTGGACCTGTCAGCCAACACTGACCGCGGCATCATTGCACCCAACCAGCCTGTCACCACCGCCACTAGTAGTAGTACACTACACACTGCAAGCGACATTCACTTGTGTGACACTTCGGGTCATTGTGGCCCACTCACCACTGTCACTTTACTGCCAATGGCAATTCCATCATTACGATGACACTCGATTGTACTCAAATACAGCCACGCACACGCACACACATGAATATTGGAACTTATATTAAAAGCATCAAACTGAATACACTAACTTGCAGTAAGAATTGTGGTAAGAGTGAAGTAAAACAAACTTGAAATATGGCTCAATCATGAAATCGTGGTACTTTACTTTAATATCTATCGAGATACACTATCTCATTTGATGTCCTAGTATTTTCTTTGTTTTTCAGATAATTGCACACAGATAGCAATCATAATTTATCTAGCTTTTCGTTATGATAACCGAAAATTAGTTGACAACTCCGAAAATTGTCTCTCTTTCTTTCTTATATGGTCGATTGTTAATAAATCGTTGTGGACTATGGTGGGTAATGAAAAATTGAACAATCGACATTCGATATGTTGCCAAAAATAAGCCGTAATTGGGTACACAAGCACACAGTTATTTGATCAAATGAGAATTTTTAAACCATTTTGAATAATATTGGCTATTAACCATAAGTTATGGCTTAATTTGTCTAACTTTTAACGTAGCTATAATTCATCCTAATTAAAGTACTTTATAGTGCAGCTATTTACTGTAATTTTGATATAAACTAACAAATTTACAAATTGAACTAGCTTTAATAACAAATCAATATTTTACTAAACACTTCTGGTGAAAACGTGCTTAAAATAAAATTATATTCATTTGAATCAAATACGCTTTAATTAACCGTAATTTCAAAAACATTTTGAATAAGATTTATTTATTTAAAATAGTAAATTGAAATAATTATAATACAAAAATATAATTTTAAAATTATATTTGATTTATATATATCATTAAATGATAAACAAAGCAATAATAATGACTAATAAAAATGATGGACTTTAAAAAAATCACACGATAAGAGCCGAAGTGGAAAGAGTTTGAGAACATTCAAAGGCGTCAACTTTAGCTCAGAATGACTTGAAGAAGCTTAAAGTGAGGACAAAATGGACGTGGAAGTGACACTGATGCTAAGGCGAGCCGTAGATCGTTCCGAGGCATCCGTGGCAAAGGATCGATCAGTCGGGATTCGTGTGGCTGGTGTGGGTGAAACCATTTGTCGCGAGTGACAAGACCGTGCCCAGTCGGATGGCATTTGACCAGAAGTCTCGAATAACGACAGATGGCGTCGGTGATGCCAAGGTAATTTGGCCATATTCTCCTTGATAAGTCGTTGGTTAGGCCCCAATTCAAGTTGCTGTGCTAACGTGTAATGAAGCATAGCCTCTGGATACCGTTCATGAAGATGGTAGATCACTGCCAGATGCAGTTGTGCCCGGGCTAAACACTGATCAAGCTCAATCGCCAGCTTGTAGCTCTATGTAAATAACTAAGAGTCAAGCCATTGATCATATAAGAACTGTAGACAGCTTACCTCAATGGCATTAGGCCATTGGTATAGATCTTTCTGTACGTCACCCTGTAAGGTGTAAATCTGAGCGCACCGGGTAGTTATCTCACCAGAAATGATGTTACTTTGAGAACACAGCTTCAAAGCCTTGCCAATCGCACCAAGGGCCTGTGTGAGTGGAATGAAAAGTAGTGTCAAAGGAGAAAAGACGCACTGATCGCTCGCACGAGCAGGCATTGATCTAGTATGTGAAAGAATAATTGAATCAGTGAAGCGTAGGTGTCCGGCTCTGTGGCTGGTCGCTTGGTCACACTGTCTCGGTCGTCTCCTCTAGCAGTGGTTCTCAATTCACTGCGCTTTTAGTTAGCATCACCGTCATAGTAATAATAATCCACTATGATGCGACTGGTGGCGCGGAAAAATTGTTTATTTCTATGGATAACATGCCACTAAGGATTCAACTTGATGTTATCGTCTAAACCAAGACAATACCACAACAAAGGTATTTGCTTAATCTCGACTGGCTTGACTTGCTGTAGTTGACCGCCCTTGTTGGTGTGTATCGGTGTGTACACAATCCAATTTGTGAAAGGAGAACGCTTATCTGCTTACCTCAGCGGTTCGGTTAGTAAGAGTGTAGATCAAGGCGAGTTGGTGGTGAATGTCGATCACTTCGCTAGTCTGCTTCTGCTGCTTTGCCCGGCGCTCCTGATTAGCAGTGCGGTTGGTACCATCCAAATGGCCACTTGACTTCCGCGTTGGGTCATGCCCTCTGGCCCACTGGTGTAAGTCTAACCAGTGCTTCTGTTGATCGTGGGACAAGTGTCCCAACATTGCCTCAGCCTCTTCGTAGTGCCCTTCTAGAATCAGAAGCTGGGCCTAGCAGAAAGTAATAAAAATAACAAATATAGCGTTTTTAAAATTTGTGTTGAGCAATTTTGGTAAACTTGTATTTATCACACCAAGTCATAGATTGAACACCGCGCGTACTCTAGCAACTGTCAAATAAACAGATAGTTTTTCTCTTAATGTACAAATTCAATTGCCAGGTTCTCGGTTGGTGGTGTTTTCTTGGAACTCTAAATGGTTCGACTTGAGTAGTGGACAGTGTATCAATTGTTAGAGTCGTCGGCAGTGATTTTGGGTAGCAGCACCGATTGTTTGTGTGATGGGCGCTGAGCGACGGAGCGCAAGCATCGGAAACTGGCACTATGGCACTATGGCTGCGATCTGTGATCACCGAGAGAGCTCGACTCGATTGTTGTGCAGCCTAATGGTGTCCGGTGCGTGAGCAGCCCATTATCGCCCTACTCGATTCCGACTGATCGTATCGAGGCCCAATTCGAGCATCGAGGCAACACGTCTAATTTCTCCCCAGTGTTGTACTGATTGGGCCTACCGCGTGTCCCCTCACTACAATTGAGCCTAAATTGGATAGCGCACCAATCACTGGCATTCCTGCCTTTCTCTCCAGGAATGTGCCCACGAGGCTGCGCGTGACCCTCCATTCAGATGCCCAGCGGCATCCACCACTAGCCAACATGGTCACTCTTCTTTTCCACTTTTGGACAGTGGAATTCGAAATTGAATCGATTTGTAAAGTTAAAGTACCCAAAAACGAATTTTAAATTTAATATATTTGAAATTGAAAATTGTGTGCGTTAGAAATGGCTTGAACCTTCTCTCTGTCTCACCATTCAATGCCACTGTTTTTTCTCTCTTTCTCTTGTGCTAGAATTTAAAACATTCAATCATTGATTTTGTTGCAATACACTTCTCTAAGCTTATTGTGCAATCCGGTACTATTTGCTTTGCCAAGAAAATCAAATAAAATTATAAAATCAATTAATGGAACTCTATCAAATCATCTAAGAATTTATAAATTATTGTGTTCACAAATTAAGAAACAAGTTTGATCTTGGTCAATCTCAAAATTGATCATCGTAGTAGCTACAATTTTTGTATAGTTTTATTTTATTTTAAAAATAAAAACAATTGCTAATAAAAAAATAAAAATGGCAGTATTTGTTCCACAAGTGTTTTCTGAACTTACAGTGTGAATAGTGACACTTTTGGGCAGAGATTGTCCGGGGGCATTTTGGGCGATGTAATTGTACACGTAGCGAGCAAGATCGAGTCGAGATCGGCGCAGGTAGAGGGCGCCAAGCGAGTCCCACACTGACAAATCTTCCTTCACCTTGAGTGCCCTGCAAGCAAAATACAGATTCGATTAGAACACTCGCTTCGCGCTATTTTAAGCTCTACTGTGCAAGTCGGCGAGTGAATTTCCACCAGACTAATCTACTTGCCATAAAAGCGAAAGTTGCATTACACCCAGTTCAATGGCACCGTGTCAATATTTGTCCAGTGAAAAAAGTGAGTCAAGCTCTTGTCTAGGTCTAAATGCGCGCGCGACAGAATAAAATTTGATTAGAAGTCCGACTAGATTCGCTTTGCATCGATTGCTATTTCTCTCGATTAGTGTGCACCTACGGTGATGTGGCTATGCCTACCGTTTGTAGTAATGTTCCGCTTGATCGAATTGCCGCAATACGCTAAGCAGGTTGGCGAGGTTAAGCAGAGCAATATGATGCGTGGGTCGGAGATCCAAGGCACGACGGTATTGACGCAAAGCACCGTCCAGACGACCTGACAATTGTGTGTAAGTCAATTGACCAAAAAATCACAAACGCTTTCTAGTGAGGAGAGGTCTATTGAATCAAACCTACCGGTCTTTTGTAAGAAAGCGCCGTAGTTGTTGTAAAAATCTGGGTTGCGAGGTCGTAGACGCAGCGCTCTCAAGTGGAAACGCTCAGCCAAAGTTGTCTCGCCAATTTGGTCGTAGAGAGTGGCTAGGGCTTCGTAAGATTCGCCAAATCGACGATCGAGTCGCAAGGAGCGTTCCATAAGAAAGATGGCTTCCCACGTCTGACCACGTTTGCTGCAGAAATATAAGATAGAACTGTCTTAATACACGTACGTATAATGTGAAAAGCAAAGTTGAGTTGAGCTATAAGAGATTTACATTAACGCCCGACATGACACATGGCAAGCGTGTCATAATTCATTGTGCTCACCGTGGTGCCAGTGCCAGTTAGGCCCTATGGTGCCGAGAAACACAGTAACATGCGTCAAAGGCTCCTTCCCTGGCTTCATGTCACTCATCAGCCTGGCTTTAATTTGTAATCATCTCAGCTCGTGTCGCATTCGCGCTCATTGCTGCGTGTGTGTGTTCATCTTGCAAGACATGAGCCCGAGTCGATGACTCTATTATTGAGCCCGTCATTGTGTGCGTGGCAGTGTGTCTCCCATTGCCACCAAGTCTGATATGTCTTCTCGCGCTACCGAGCTTCTGTCATCTCATTTACATTTATATGAAACAACACTGGGTCTAAAAGAAGCCACAAGCCAGAAAAGAAACTCTCGCGTGTCCCTTGCCAGTCGAGTCAGTCAGTCACACGCTAGCTAAGAGTACTAAGAGATTTTCGCCCTTTCACCTCTCTCTCTCTCTCACTCATTCACACATGCAAGAAGTATATCTCCCTCTCTCAAGCATGTGCTTGGCACAATTTTAGAATGAAAATTGAAATTTAATGCTTTTTTCCATTTGATCAAGCCGTGGTGGTGACGACTCGAATGACTGGTGTGCTCCCAACTTGAGCCAGTCGTCAAGTTCACTAGCACAGTGCCCGACACGTATAACTAGAATTTGATAAGGCAAATTAAATTATCGTATCGAAATGCTAATAGAACCTATTACTTATTATTTTTTGACATGTAATTGAGGCCTTGGTAAAGATTACTTTTAAAAATGTTTTTTTATATCGACAAGTATTAAGTTAAGTCGTTTGATAGTAGGTTGCAGTATAAAATCTGTTTGCTATCACACTACCAGTAGCTGTGTACTGTTAGCCTAAATGTACACTTCGCCGCACTATTCCAGACGCATCATAGACTGATATAGTTTCTCGACTAACATGTTCTGCAGATGCACCAGTTCAAGATATATTATTTTAAATTGGCAGCATATCTCATTATCTAGATACAAGTTCCGTTTGGAATTTAAACAAAAGCAATCGCCAGACGCAAGTTATCTTGCAAGAAGATAGTGGTCGATCGAATAAAAGATGGATGGATAGGAAACTTCACTTCTTGATACAATTAGTCTTTAACTCAATCTCCTACTTTCTGTTTGATTTCGTTTTTCAGTGTTCTCTACCGGTCTGTTGACTTTACAATTTAACCAAAAGTGCCGACACAAGCTACCCATCTGGATCCTATAGAATATAACGATGGAGTGGCAATGTTTGATACAGCAAAATATTTTCTCGCATTCAGAGTTCAGAATAGTTTAGAAATGTTTGCTTAGTAAAAGTGTTGTGGTGGTTATAATTGAAACCCGCCCTTAGCTTTAAGTTTAGTGAGCACACTGAGACGAATTAGGAAAAAGCAGAATTGGCTTACCTGTAAACTTTGCCCAAGTTGAAGTGAGCCTTTGCGTGATAAGGATTAATCTTGAGGGCTGCTGTGAAGTGACGTTCGGCATCCTCTGGTTGTGCGATTCGCCAGAATAAGGCTCCGAGGTTGTTGTGGGCACTTGCGTGCTCTGGCCATAATCTGCAAGAAGAAGATATTCACATTGCGGTGGTTCAGACTCAAATTAGGACAAACTTTTGATGAGACTGATTAACTTGACGACTAATGTGGGCTAGACATAAATCTTGGCCATGGCACAATGTCCAAAGCATTTTGGCTAAATGAAGGTGGCAACACTCACCTGATAGCAGTCTGGTAGTGGCGCATGGCGACGTTCCAGTTACCCATGTCCAGTTGGAGGTTGGCATAGTTGTAGTGCGCCTTAGCGTTTTCAGGTACATTGGCTATACCAGATCTAGTTGGCAAGTATGACAAAGACACATTTTAGGCTCTCATTTCATAAGAGGTGGGTCGCCTTGGTCTCTTGGTTTTTTGGTTTCCACTATTGACTGTCATTTGTTGTGTCGCTTGTTTGCTTTAGTCTCATCGCAAGTCTACTAGTCTGTCGGTCACCACTGCTTAGTCTACTCTAAGGGCATGAAAGCCAAGTGTAGTGTGCTGGTTGGCAAATGTGCCGAGTAGTGCACGCGCCTTGTTGGTCTGCCAATAATTGTTTACTCACTTGTACAGCGACTCCCTCGACAACCAGACTTGGTTTTGTTGAAGCGTTTTAAGCGAGAAAACTAGCACCAGTGCCAGAAGAACCAGATGACTAAAACGAGCCGTAAGACGAGTCCAAAGAGTAGGCCTAGTTTGCCCATTGTTCGCCTCTTTCAGCCGTCCAATTCCAGAGCAGATGAGGCAAATCAGACCGATGCTGCGGTAGCACGATTAATTCAATTAGCCTTTGTCAGTGACTAGTCAGCACAAATAGTTGGGAATAGCCTACCTTGGGATGTAAAGCAATCTCTCGGCAACCACAAAACCGACAGGCAGAAATAGATTGCTGGCTGGGATGTAAGGCATTGAGAGGAAAAGAAATGAAAGAAGAAGGGTTTGAGCAAAGTGATCCACGGGTTTGCCATAGTGCCCCGATGGTCTTCCATTGCTCAATCTCCAAAAAATGCGGTGGAGAAGAGCGAGGAGCCCGAAAAGAAGACAAACTGTGGTGACGTTGCGCCAGTCGGTCACTGAGCGCACAAGGCGAATACTGCTGGTTTGCCAGTCATAAGCTTGCTGTTTAGGACTCAACATTAACTGAAGGTTGAATACCGCCAGGTAGAGGTAGGTCAACAGTCTGGAGAGAGTGTCAATATTATTAGTTCTCTACAATGACTTCCATCATATATTAACCTAGTTAGACTCGATTTGGAATGCGATGCAGGATTGTCTTGCTCACTAAAGTAGGGCCAAGTTTCACCCATCAAACGCAAACGAATGGTAAGCAAAGTGAAGAACTGTCAAAAAACAAAGATTAAAACATCAAGACTGGATAATCAATTTTAGAAAAAAACGTACGCTCAGGAGAAGTGTGAAGATTGGTAATACTAGTGGCGCGAGATGAGTAAGCGTCAGTGGAGAATGAAGGCAGACGAAGAACCAGTAAAAGGCACAAACTGCAAACACAGTGATGCCGGTCTCTTTGGACAACAATGCCAACGTGGCACTTAACACAAATACCACCAGACATATCACACGATTCACCCATCGTTGTTTGCTCCACATAGACCTGCCAAAGACCAAATCAAAAGTGTGCAATGTTATGCAAAGAATATTTCTTGTCAAAATCACTACTTTAGTAAATAAACTTCCCGAAACTTCTCTATGTAAATAATAATAATGTTGGTTTTTGATTTTTACTGCGATGCCTTGTTTCGACGACAACGCTCACTAACTTGAGGGTCATCTGTATCTTCTAATATCTAATATATATAAATAATGGTCAACGATTTCCGATATTTGGATGCAACCCGGCTTTTACTGACTTCTGCATCTCTGTGATACTGGAAATCTCTATCATCAAGTCTCAGGAGATTTTATCGACTAGCCAATCTATATTTCATCCTATTGCCAAGCAGGTAGTAGGTTCTATCCAACTTTTTGTGTGAATGTGCAGTAACGGAAGACAATTGAAAATGGAACAATTCAGGACGCATTGTGAAAGACTATACAGCATAGTGGATGCTGTAACAGAATGCAACAAATTGAAAACAACAAATTTAAATTAATTATTGAATTGAATATACAAACTTGATCAAGTTTAAAGGCTAATTAATGAACAGATCAACAGAATTTGAGGACACTAGGTAGGTATCACCACATGTCGATTTTACGAGGCACAACCTTTCTAGCATATGAAATATTAACTTACCGGTGAAAGGCAAAGAATGCGATTAAGTAAAATAGGGCACAGAGAACATCAGCTCGACCCACGATGCTTGAAACCTAGATTTAGAGTAGAGGGATTAGTGTTTTAGGTGGGTGAAGAGAAGAAAAGAGACCGCTTCGCAGTGAATCGGATGGGTGGCGAAGAGAGAGGAAGCGAGCAAGGTGAGTTTGTTGTCAAAACGAAGCACGTGGGACGTGAGTCGGCATACCAGAAGGCTCACTACGAGGTGTAGTGCTAAGTTGACCAGATGAAAGCCGGCAGAATGCACGCTGAACCACATGTTCGCCCTAGAATGCAAGACAGATTAATTGAGTTATATTCGTACTGACGTACACACGTGGCACCCTTAAGGGGACAGCTCAAAGAATAGTTATTGTTTCTGCAAATCAAAAGTGGACACAAATTTAATAATTTCAAAATTGATTTGTATTGCAGAGGCAAATGGTTGCAATCTGGTGCCACCAATTGTTAACACTGGACTGTGGATAGTGCCGGTAAGTGCCTACTCAACACTTTCAGAAAAAAGCTATAGTATAAACTCGATACTAAAAACTTTACCATGAAGCATACTCAACACAAAAGCTGTCGATCGCAAATAGTAGTTATTGCGATCTCAATTTATAATCTATTGCTATTGCTACTGCTTCTTGTCGGGTGCAAGATGAAAGCTGAGATCGCTGTTCTCCGTTTTTCATTTTACAATTCAAAGTAAACCATGTTGGGTGAGTCGAAAAAAAGTATGTTGCTATAAGGCAGCATCTGTTCAAGCAATATCTAAGCAAACAAGAGCACGTGTTCCTTCACAGGGGTCGCTAACACAGGCAACATAAAGCACACTAAACAGCCGCGACAGTAGCTTTTCTCTGAGTTGCTTACTTGGTGATCTAGTAGATAATCAATCTATAGCTTTTTGCTTAATTGTCAATTTCTTGATTTTATTCATTTAAACTATGCTTAAAAAATACTGAATAAATTTTACTAAATATTAATAAAAAAACATTGATTAATGAGTATAGTTCAATTATATGTAAAATATAAAACACATTTAAATTATAGTAGTTATGTATTTTTGGTTCACCTTGTATTTTGCGATGTGACTCGTATGAACAGAGTGTATGCGTGTGTGTATTTGGATCGAGTTGAGTCGATCGCCAGCGCGAGTACATTAGGATGATTGTTAGTGTGCAGGGGCCGTGGGGGCAGTAGGTCGCATTGTCTTCCTCAAATCGTCCTCTCTCTCTCTCTCCCTCTCTTGCTCTCCTAATTTATTCGATGGATGGACCGATTCTGTTGTGCCAAGTACCACAATAGTTCGAGACGATTCGATCCTCCCTCTTCTGGATCTAGGTTTCTGTCGTGGAATGATTCCCTCTCTTTTGCTTGGCTCTTTATATTTTTTTCTTTAAAATTGGTTCTCATTGCGATCACGTTTTGTCTTGGTCTGACGCCTCCGCCGCCGCCGTCACATCTACCGATGTTGGCATGAACTTACTCTCACTTTTGGCTGTCTCTCACACCGAACTCGTACACTTTCAATTAAGATCCAGCAAAGAGACGAAGACCAAGACAGAAGAGCATCAAACGCGCGCATTCAACTCTATGGCAAGATTAGATTTTGGTTTTGGAATTACTTTTTTCCGGACTTGTGGCGGGTGAGAAAAAAGAGAATGGGAAGAAGGACAAAATTGGCTTACGAAGCTCACTTGGAGTTGAAGCTCCAATTTGGAATTTTTGATTTTAAAGTTGTTCTCCGCACTATTGGGCCAGTTCTTAAACAACTACTAGTATAACGCGAGAGATTATCTAAGCACACAAACCTGGTTCAACTTTTCTTTCTTTCTGTCTCTTCAAAATTGGTTTAAATTATTAATAAACAGTAGAACTTTTTGGAGAGACAATATATCTTTCCAAATGTGACTACGGGGGTTGAAAAGAATTATCTAAGTAGGAAGGACGTTGTTCTCAGTTCGTGTGTTTAGAGATTATCTATCCGGTAGGAAAGTCCACTTTTCATCATACAACAAGTCAAAAGGTATAACTGGCAAAACGGTGCAAGTAACTATTTCTTGCCACTCTATGGTGCTCGTTGGTGAGGTCAATTATGCGACACACAAGAATCCCTCTCACAGTGCTCATTTTGCCGTTTACTTTCATTGGCGTAAATTCCAAATTTGTTTATCGCACTCTAAATGTTCATTTGGCTTTCATTTCTGAAAAAAGCGTCTAAAACTTTGTTGTGATGTGTGCCCTTCTGGACTCTCTCTCTCTCTCTCTCTCTCTCTCTCTCTCTTTGCCGTGTGTGTTTTATTCCAGCAGTCATACGAGACTCGTTTGGTGGAGATTTGCTGCAATCGATATCTCTCTTTCCTTAGCCCCTCTCATTGTTGTTGCCTGTAACTATCTATCTCGCTCGCTCTCGGTACCACTCTCGGACTGGTTCGGTAATAATTTAACGATTACGGTCTATGATGAATAAATCAATCGATAGTGTGGCACTGGTTGGCATGCCGCGGCGACGGTCATTGTTTGGACCAACAAGCCTCGTCTCGTCGGACTCACTCTCACCCTCTCTTCCTGTCATCCCGCGTGCCATCTAGCATCGTCAACACATCGATTGAACCTATTTTCAGCTTTCTCACTCTCTCACTTTCCCTTTTTTTGAGAAGATATTCTTTCTCAATGAAGTCTCAACAACTCAAACTCCTCCCGCACCCACCCTTGAATCGATTTACGATTTCTCACTTTGACCTTTGAAGAACAAACGTTGTTCACTCTATTGTATTTATCTATTTATATTATATTCGTTTCAATTCACATTCAATGATGATAATGAGGATGAGGACCAAAATAGATGTTTATGGCACTTTGGTCTATTCTATATTTTCGCTTGCTATCTGAACAGAATTGATTGTAAGTTTCAACACATTGAAGCGAAAGAAAAACAAAGAATTGAGTGTCTGATTTTTAAATATCAAGCATTTACTCTGATTCAATTTAAAAGCATTTGATATAAACCATTTTGCTCACGATGCCTATCAAATTACCAGAAAGCTTTTGTAGCCATTAAGTTATGCAAATAAAAAATGCTTTCTCCATTTTTGTTGATGTCGTTTTTCGTTTTTTGCACAAAGTATCCTCTTCTGTGAACACGTTATCTTATTTTTTAATTACATGCCCATATCCAATGTTTAGTTACATACACGGTTTAATTATTGATGCAATTAGATGTAATGTGCAGGCTAGCTTAGTGTTGGCTAAATTGAGGCTCATCCCGCTTCACTGCCAATATCGCTTTGCGTTTTGCTCTGGTCAATTTAACTCGATTTTGCCTGTCTCGTTTAGTTTGGTCTCCTTCTTCCCTCGTTTCAGCTGGCCATTGCTTTGTTGGAAACGAGTCTTGAAGTAAACTTAGCAATTTGCACCGCGCGATCCCAGTGAGATATATGGCTGGGATTATCGGTGGCCGAGCTCGGTGAGCTTAGCCGCATGGCATTAACTGTTCTACCATTGAGTCAATCATAGAATCAACCCACAACCAGTCTCTCTCAATTTTTATTATACAAAGTTTTTTTGAAAATTTATCGACACTTTTCCCAGGAGTGAACACAGCAAACACTCATTGGGCGGTAGAGATTTTCATTTTGTACAGACAGCTATTCGTTTGTTTGTTTGTGTGCCACATGACCATCATTAGACCTCCATTTTAAGTCAATTTTATAAAGTAAGAAATAGGAAAATGGCAAGAAGCAGAAGCGATATACCAAATCTGTTTTTGATTATTTTGTGCTGACAGCAACTGGATTAAGTTTTCACGAGTTTTTACCGATAACAGGACTTTTCTTTTTGTTTTATATATTCTGCTTTTGACAAAAAAAATTGAAAATTTCCAGAAACAAAATAGAGCGAAATCATGGTTTGGGCTAATTCGATTAATTGTGCAAATGTCGACAACGAGGCTAGTGGGAGCCATCAATGACTCTCGATCTTTCCAAGCAGATTTGGGGATTTTAGATTGTGCACTGTGCGTGTTCTTGTATTAGCTGAGCTCACAATTGCCAGCACACTGAGAGCGAAAGGAGCTTTGGACTCAGCGTGCTTTGTAATGCAGCAACATGCAGTCTTCGAGTTTCCATAATTAATAACTATTGATACACTCGTTTGCGTACTGAAGCACAAATTAAGATAAATCGCTAAATTGTGTGAACTATGATAGTGGTGGTGACAGGAAAAAACCTAAATTTAATCTTGTTTCTTGCGGTTGTATATCTCGTGGAACTTTTCCTCAAACTTTGAGCTAATTGAAATAGATTTTGTTTTCTTTTTAATATGTTTTGAGTGTGCTGCGTGTGGAGGTAGCGGAGACAAGTCACATTCGGCGACTCTCTTAATCCCGTTAGATCGATTTTGTCTGTTGTCGCCACGATTTGTTGGACGATGCAAACAACAGTCGCGATCAGTGGCGCAGTCCCATCAGACTCGTAATGATTATATCGCTCCTGTCGCTATAAACCAGTTTGCGTAACCTCTGTTGATAAAGATTTTTTTTATGTTTACACACTTGCTTACCGCTATCGCATGATTGTAGGGTTATAACCTATAGTGTTTCTCGGTGGGTGCAATATGGGCTAGGTTGTTTTCCGTTGGCACGGTGCTTTGCTTTGAGGTCTACACTAATGACCACTTGAGCTTGTCTGAGACGGAAGTGTGTGTATGTCTTGAGTGTGTTTGTGAGTGCCGTTTGCATGGAATCAGTGGCCGAACTGGCGCCATCGATCGATTGAGCCACCTTCAGCACCACTCACTATCGTGTCTCAATGTAGTCACTTTTGCTTGACACTGTTGTTTTCTTCCTCACCCACCGACTCTATCTATGGGTCTTGAACTGTCTAACTGGGTCACTAGCATTCAATTCCCCTGCCCTTTCTCGGTGTTTGTTTTCCTTTTCTGGCTTGGCCAAAAGCTCAATCAGACTGTGGCACGCTAATGGTTTCTAATTAGTCAGTTTAGTTTGGTATATACTTATTTATCATTCTTATTTAGAGTTTACTGGCGCACACACACACACACACACACACACACACACATACAAGAATCTTGTCAACACCAACAAGAAGCAAAGGCAAATTTCAAGAAAGTGGTGGGTTAAATATTGAAGTCTACTTCTTTAGTTTATTCATACTCTTTAATTAATTTTTTGTAAACAAGAAACAAGCAAGCAAGAATGATAAATTGGTCTAGACAATTTACTTTTTTAGAGAATATTGCCTGTGCATGTCTGCATTTTGGTCAACATTCTGTGAAGAATTAATTAAAATATTTAAATTAGACAAACACTTGAGTAATAATTTTTTTGAAACGAAAAAATTAATAAATTAATTTACAATTAGGTTTATTAATAGAAATTAATAAAAAAACGTTATTTTCCCAACTTTACATGGCTTGTGAAGCAAAGCTCCTTCTTTAGAAAGTTGTTTAAACTTAAGTTTGCAAATAAAATTGTAAAATAAAATGCACACATGCTTTTAAATGAATATAATATGCCAAAATTAGAGCATTTAATCTAAATGGAGCACCCAAAGCAATGGTCATTGTATTGACAGTGTCAACTTGACACGAGCAAGCGGTACTGGTGAATTGTGCAATTCGTTGCTTTCACTTTCTCTAGTGGCGGCATGAAGTGTTTGATTTTGTGGACTCTACATGGCTATTTGGATTGTTCACTACCTTTTGATCCACCCACAATGCAGCTTTACCCTTCGATATATCTTTGTCTACTCAACATTTTTAATTTTCTTTATTTGGATGTTGCTGCATGCCGTTTGGTTTGGCCAACCCATGGAAAGCCTTGTGTTGCAACCTAAATTTATTTGTTCCACCCTTGGACCGCGGTCCGAACCGTAAATTTAGACTCAACGTTGTCACACATCAAGGAACATTGCAATTATTTTTTTTCTTTTGTGTGCAGAATGGAATTTTATAAATAGGTCTTTCACTGCTTTTTGATGGCAAATTGGCATATTTTATCTTGCATAATTTTGATATGTGACAAATATTTTTTCAATTTATATTATTTATATGTTGAAAATTTTCAGTTAATTTGTTCATTGTGTGTTTATGTTGAACGATTGACTTAAGATTAGGCAAAACTCTTTGTTCAATTCAAATATTTGATTTGTTTGATAAAGGAACCAATTTGCAAGCTGAATAAATTAGTGATCCTAGTTTAGTGTATTGAAAGATTTGGTTGCTAATTGGTATGTTAGTCCAATCGGCGTATATTTGTGAATGATTCAATCGAGTCAGAATGTTGCGGTGTGGGAGATAGAAAATGAGTCAGCAAAAGAGTTTAATGAATACAAATGAGAAAGTGTCTGTTTGGTTGCCGACTCTTGGTGGCGATTGGCTTCCCAGCAGGCATTTGCCAAACAAACGAGTCAACCGACACAATCTGGTGGGCACTCATTGTTGCCAATTGGACCCGCTCACCATCTATTAATAACACGATCATTAATGGTGTGTGCCACTTGGTGTGCGAGCTCGTGCCTTTCCTTCCCTCCCACTCAATCAACTGTCTCTTAGTCTATGTGCATTTAATTCGTTTAGTTCTAAACCGATTCTTCTTCCCTGTTCAACCACGCATAAACGTCTCGCCCTTGTATTGATGTGATTATGAGCTCCTACAAGAAAATTTTTCACCGACAGGAAATTCTAAGATATTTTTAAAAAATATTCTTTAGTTGTGGAAAAAGTATTATGGATGGTGTGGTTTTCGATCAGAAGTGGTTGGTGGTGAAACGATGCAGTGCAGCATACTGTCAGTGGGCACGGTGTGATCTAAATCGATCATCCCACGACGACTCGCCACATTGGGCATCCAATCAAGCTGCACTTGACGTTTGCCACCAACATAGTAGCTACGATGAGCACCACCAGTGCCACAATCACCACCCCTCATCGGCTACACTAACCAATTCACAAGACGTGCGCGCTTGTGCTCGTGACAGTCCGATTGAATCCAGCTGCGAAATCACTCTCAGTCCCTTCTCCTTGCCTCTCTCTCTCTCTCTCTCTCTCTCTCTCTCTCTCTCTCTCTTTCACTTGTTTAGTCACTCACTACTTCGGGTACGA
>WURS02278022.1:0-18898 GCA_011762765.2 Rhinocypha anisoptera
GGGGTGGGCGTGTCCCCTCCCTCCCCTGAGCATTTGAACTTTGAGTGGTCACTGAACTCTCGCGCCGGGATTTTGGGGAAAGGGATTTTTTTTACTCGGGTTAATATTAGAACGTCAGTTGACCTTCTCCCATGCACCCCTCCCCCCCATCCGGCCCCTTCCACCCATTTCCCGCGATCTTTTCAGCGAGGAAAGAATCACATTACCCGGCACGGCACAGACACGCGTGCATCACCATCCCGCCCTGACGCGCGGCAATCAACCGGTCCCCGCCGCGTAGTGGTCCAGGTATCCTTAAAATCATGGCATCTTAAAATAAATCGTCCGATTTAATCCAAATTTGTTTCACTTAGGTTTTTTCGGCCGCTGATTACGAATCTGAAGTAAAAAAGTTAAAAATATGAAAAGTTTGGCGAATATGAGTGCAAATTTGAAACAAAATTCGCAAACGTGTCGTAAAATAATTAGAATCATACTATATGTATGTATATATATACATGTTTTCGATCTCGCTGATCAGGAATATAAAGTCGAAACTTTAACACGCAAGAAAGCATGATTTTCACAATACGAAAAAGTAAAAATGAGCGATTTTTTTGTATATTTCATGTATGCAATATATTCAATTCAACATGAATACAATAAACAGCGAAGGCTCTCCGGCGTGAAAGTCGTGAAGGTTGCATTCTTCCGGTATTCACCGCGTATAACATTTGTATTCATGAAGACGCCAGGTGTAATCTTGGCGAAATTGTTGCCACAACAAATATTATAAGCGGTGAAAAACCCGAAGAATTCAGTCTTCATGTGTACAATATATTTTCATAGGTAGTTCACACAATATTATTAAATACAATTTATACTACATACAAACTTATAATTTAAAAAAGATGTATGTACACTATATGCTACTAATAGATAGCATATGAGCCAACATTGAAGAAAATATATAATAATAACCTACATTTATGAATACCCTTCCATGGTTTCTATGGGTTATTATATAAAAATTAATAATGAACATAAATAAAGAACATAAGCCATAATACTTTTACCTTCGGTTTTTAACCCTATAAAATGCAAAATTAGAATGTATAATTACACTGTTTTTAGGTAATTTGTAAAAGAATTCGAACGTGGAAATTTATATATCCTGAAAATTTTACAATCCTGAAGATATCCAGTAGTCACCTACACTTCGACCGTTTATAACGACCTCGAAGGCGCACGGCGCGGGCTGAAAACCAATGCAAGCAGCTCTTGCATTACCGCGCTAGGATACCCTTTGTTTTTAGCTAATAACTTTTGTTTCGGGACGAAAATTTTGGGGAATAGGGAGTTAAAAAATATATCTATATGATGAACAAGGAGTTGTCGCAAAATATTGTTAAATACTTAACAAATTCAACTTTGAATTGACGAATTTGGTGTTAAAACACCAACTACACTGTCGCAAAAAAATTTGCCTGCGATAATTTTTAATTATTTCGGTATATATGTATTTATTAAAGTACTTATTTCTTCTGCTGTTTCCATTTTTCTCATGATAATTGGTCCGATAGGTCCAATTCAGCAAGCTTCTGAAGTTGACACTCTTTCCACTGGAGTGGCATAATTCAGCTTCAACCACGGGTTCGCTCATTCTGACATTGTCCTGCATAGACAGGTGCACGCGTACCAACCTTAAGGCGTCACTTTCAGACACGCCGGTCCCCCATCTATTTCTCTCCCCACTCGAAAATCTTTTCCGAGCAACTTTTTCTTCGAGGTCATGCCATGCATGATTTCAAGGGTACCTGGACCATTGTATGCCGGCCGCGTACGCGCGTCTTCGTCCGAGTGGGAAAGTTTTTGAGTTCTATTTCAGAGAGGTGGAAGAGACGTGTTTCGTTATCCTCTCTGGTATTGCGTCGAAACTTTGTCTCTGAAACTTGTCTTCTGGAACTTTAACTTAACGTAAAATTTGCTGAGAATCACGCAGTTTGCGTTGCAGTATCAGTAATCCTTATACTTCCGAAAAGGATGTGATCGATCCAGTTACTATGATGATTTCCTGGGCGATGCTCCAGGGCCGGCCATCTGTACCGTCTGCGACAGGGATGGTGAACTTATGGCACGCCGAACATCTTGTATTTTGGCACGCGAAGCTCGGACCGCTACAAGGACGGGAAATTCCACGGAGAGTTTGCATTACAGGGTCGAGAGTGACAAGAACAAGTGAAGCGTGATGTCAGTTACATATTTGGCGACCATTGCTTATTATTAATAATGGCGCCGCTGATATTTTTTCCCCTTTTTTCACATAAATATAATTTTATTTTATAATATCTTTTTAATGCTGCACCGCACTAAAATGAAATCAAGGACAAACAGGCGCAATTTCTATGATATTTCATTAATTTTTTTATCTTTCCATCTTTCTCTATCCCCTTTATCTTATTGCCTCATTATTATCTTTATCTCGACAGTGTAAGGGTATTTAGAAAGTATCAACTTTGATGTTTCCACGTAAAGATTCATCTAGTCCGACCATGATTTCGTTAAATAGTGACATTATCAAGGTGCCGATAATGTCTTTTTGTTGGGGCCTTGATAATGTTACTGTGTGACGAAATCATGGTCGGACCAAATAAATCTTTATATGAAAATAGCAGAGTTAATTCCATACAGTGAATGACTACCACAAAGTTACGACCGCAGCTGTATCCAATTTAACAGCGTAATAATTTTTTTCATCGAACAAGGCCAATCGCACTTATTTGATGGTGCGGGGAAAAGGAACTCCTACTTGTCTAGAGACGACGGTGGTAAGGCAGTTTTTGTTTGCCTGTGTTTGTTTGTCTCTGTGTGTGTGTGTGTGTCGAGTAGGTGGTGACGGGGCGTTGTGTTTTTGCGGCCGAAACAAGGGAATAACAGTCACGCCACCAGGAGATTCACGCACGCGTCGAGAAATCACTTTTTGTGATTTTCGGGAGCCCCAATATATGTATGTACCAAATGTATACCACTTGACAATCTACGAATGTATACCACTTTATTGAAGTTCGTGTGTATGAGCATTTTTTTTTATTGAAAAGGTCACCTAATTTGACTTTGTTGTACAAGGTGATATAAAAGTGTGATTACCGAAAAAAAAGCAGCATAAATGTGCCTAAAGGCTAAACCTGTGCTACTTTCTTGCAGAGTTTATGTAGAACAGACTCACAGAAACTATTACATATGCAGTATATTTAAAAATGTCAATTTGCTTATGGACAAATGAAACCACATCAACTAAAAATGAGTGGAATTCATTTCTTTAATCAAATATGACAATTAAATCCTCCTGAAGAGATTGAAATTGGTTACAAAAATTGAACAAAATTGTCAGAGTGCATATATTTTCACTGCCTATTCCCCTCTGCCCCTAGGCCTCTCCCCCTTCCACGCCACCCAGCCTCTCTTCTCTCCTGCGCACACCATGAGTGGTTGAGTGGAGTGCTCTCTTGCCTTACAATCCAATCCATGTACAAGGATATCTATATCATAATTTTAACAAATTTGTGATAACAATAATAAATTTATACTTTGATATTCAACTGGAACACCACATAAATTCCTGATTAGCAAGTGTGTTTAAGTGCCTCAACAAGCACTATCAACATCCACCAGTCTAAGGGTAGGCACTAATCCATAAAATATTATGTTAAGTGTTGTGAGAGTTCATATTAAAATATATGACAAAGAGAATACAAAAGTTTGAAAAAAAAAGAGTTGGCCAGAAGGGAAGTTGCACATATCATCTCAGTGGCATCTGGGAACATAAAATGAAAAAGCACTGAGCTGGAAACCCTTGAATTATCTGTGAATTATGACACCATTCACTGTCTCCATGGATGGCAAAGAAAATCATAATACGAGAGGAAAAACAGCTGTTGGCAGAAAGAGCACCAGTAACACTTTGCCACCTGTGACTGTAAGCTCCATGTGCAGGATCCGGACTTTGATATTTGTCAACCCTATTACAATGATGAGCATCCACAGTACTAATGTGATCCCGTTTGTTGGGGCATTTGACTTAGCTGAACATTATGGCAAATAAAGTTAACAAAACATTTCATTGTTATTCATCCGCACTCCCTGAGAATATTCAGGTATTTGATCTTTGAATTTGATCTTTGAATGTAGAACTCCTTTTGTGCACAGCAGGTAGTCAATCATATTCAATAGTGGTAATCACTGATTACCAAAGGAATATGTCAAACACTTCACGCTAGCATGGATCATAACAGGAAATTTATTTTTCTTCAGCAGATGCTATATTTTTTTCTCATAAGTCCATTGATTTGAACATTTATACTCTTAAATAAGAGCTAACATTCAGAATTTACCATTTTCCCAGAAAAAAACCTTTTAAACTTTTTATTTCACTTCCATTTCCATTAGGTACTTAAAATGTCAGAATGAAAATGGCAGTTAACAAGTAACTTTCCACTTTCAACAGAGGGCATGCCTACACACACACAGCTTTTACTTGATCAAATCCTTGCCTTGAGATAAACTTCTAAGAGTTCATAAATTACTGCTTATCTGAAGATGTCCTCCTCATTAATCTTCACTGTATGCAACACTGCTCTGCAAATGTTGAAATAAAATTAACACATCATTTTGTATTTAGAATATTGTTATACCATAAGCATGATTTTACAGAAGTAAATAATGCCTAATGATATTTGCCAATCATGACTGATGAAAATGACTACAATGCACTCAGCAAAAATGCACAACCACAAAAGTTCACACACACACAAAACACAACTAGAGTACAATGCATTCCATAATATGTCAGAGCATTTCAAAAACATCATCTATGAATAAGATGCAATAATCTAAACTAATTCACAGTCTATTAATTACAATAAAGCACCAATGGTACAAGTAAGAGCTTCTAAGGTTAAAAACTGACAAGTTCCTTATTACATGTTTTGAACTATCCTGAACAATAAATCCTACAATGTAGCTGTTCTTCAAGCATAGAGCATATTATCCAAATATAAAGTCCAACATTTTTAGATTATCAGCATAGGATATTTTAAAGATACATAAAAAAATATTTGCAATTGTTATTTTGATTGCAATATGTATGCATTGTACTTTTCCATTTTTTGTATGAACAATGTCTTTAACCCAATCAGTTTAAAAGACCAACACAATGTGCACCCCAATGATCGTTCCTGGACGGAGAGCAGTCATAAAATACAGAATGGAAGAATGTCAATTTCCCAGGGCTCCTGCATCTCAATGACTCTTGCATCATGAACACATACAGCTGATTCTTGAAATTTTTTAAAGTGGCAACTCAGTAGCTGCCTGAGTAATAATTGCTATGGTTATATACGATGATTTTCTTAATATTATCTTTCTCTTTATTGCACATGGAATTTGAATATCAATTTTAATCAGTTCTTGCTGGTAACATAACTTTGCCGATATGGCTCTAGAAAGGGTTCAAGCTACTAGTTTTCGGTAACTAATAATGGTAGGTAGGTGCTATTTTATTATGTTGTATTAATGTTGAGAATGGAGCCGAGTTGTACAATGAAATAAACTGTTAAACTCTCAATCCTCATCTGATAATACCATTTATTCTGAAGCTCTGGATTAACAACAATGCTGATTGTGATATGCGAAGGAAGTCTTCTTTGACCAGCCCCACTCTTCTACAGATGACAGGGCAAGGTTTCTTAAGCAGAAGATACATGATGGAGGTTATTAGAACAGCATTTGAGATCAACTCTCTCAATAGTTATTCATATAAGTAGCAATTGTGAGTACAATTGGACATAAAATAATAATTTGATTTCATGCTTGAATAAGTCAAAGGTTCACCTTACTCAGTAGTCTTGACTACGATCTTGTCTCCTTCAATTAATTTTTTTGAGTCCTTTCTTGCATTTCATTGTAATCACTATTTATCATTGAAACAACTTTATTTGGTAAATGGATAAAATTTCACCCTCCAGCACCCACCATCTCAGCAGGACCCCAGACCCTTTTCGCCAAGAGTGGGTTAGGGATACTTGACCCCCAGACTCCTTTGCATCTCCCTTGCAGCAGGAGTCCATGGTCAACATAAGGTAATTCCAGTGGTTTTCCTAAAAACATATTTGTTGAAATCCTCAAATATATGCTCTCAAAAATGAATTTATCTTGTTTCAGTGTCTGTTTACCAATTTTAAGTGAAAAAATAGTGTTAATATTAACAGAGTTTTGGAGGATGATAAGTTAACCATTTCAGGTGGGAAGAATATGGTCTCTGAGACATGAGGTGTATGAAACCTTCTGAAGTTTCTTATTTCATATGTCCACATCTACAAGATACCTCCAAGCCACCTCGAAGGGATGCCTGTACATAAAGAATGTATGAAAAAATGCAGTAATGTGTGTGTTAGAAACTAATGGGTTTCTGAATAACTACTAGATAGTCAACCACCACATTGAAAAAAATAACATGTATTGTATTGCAATAAAAATAAAAATTTAAGCCCCATTATTTAAAACTACCTTAAGAGATTTTTAAAAAATATTTCTTTGACAAGACTTTTAGCACAGTGATAATCTGAAAAATCATGGAGAGATCATTATTTTCTTTGAAGTACATAATATGCTAAAACGATTAATATGAATGGTGGAGTTTTGTTTAAAAAAATAAAATTGGTTAATAAATTACAAGACATTCTTTCCATCATCATATGTTTAAAGAATTTTAAAAAATCTGTTTTTAGAAGAAGTACTGAAATAACATATAGTTGACCATGGATCCTTGCAATGCCAAAGGATTAGATTTCCTAAACCAGTCTCCAAGAGGAGGGTCTCTGAGATGAGTCCCAAAAGGGTAAACCTTTGAAAACTAAATTGCTTCGCAGGAGTTCAGGTGTAGAGCATCCCTCAGCTAGGGTTCATCTGAGAATTTCAGCACAGCAAAAGGGTTACCTAATTAATATTAGCCATTCATTTCTTTCTTAACTAATGTTTCCACAGGGTGCTAGGGTTCCCCCCCCCTTTTTTTACAGTCTGTTCAGAGTTGAAAACATTTCTTTCCTCAATTCTACTGAACACAGAAGACCAAGAGGCAATTAGAATACAATTACAATATAATGTATTAGAATACGCCTTGAGAATAATATGATGCAAATTGTCCATTTTATGTTTTGCAGATAATGATCCAGTCAGACTTGAACTCATCAGATGATTCAATGTTACAATTCTGTTAGTAACAATAGCAAGTCCCAATTTGCCAAACACCCAACAGAAAACAAACACTCCAGAATTTTTGAGAAGATTGTCCACACATGAATTACCAATTATCTCCTATCTATCAACTTATTAAAAGACTGTCAACATGGTTTCTGAACAGGAAGATCAACAACTACTGCCATTTTTCAATATGTTGAGAACATACTTCAAGGATTGAATCAAAGACAGAATGTGGCAGGTATTTCCTTTGATCTAAACGATGCTTTCAACAGCAATGACCAGCATATCTTAAAATGCAAGCTTGATTCCCTGGGAATTTCTGGTAATGCACTAAATTGGTTATCATCCTTTCTTAGTGATAGATCACAGTATGTCAGTTACACTCACAAAATATCTGGAGGATCTGTACTAACTCCAGCCCACTGAAAATTAACTTAGGTGTTCCACAGGGTTTTATTGTTTGCTTTGTTTATTAATCCCAGATTATTTCATCAGGAGTTCACCTGTTATACATGCAGATGACACCTCCAACATAATATCTGTAAACAAAAGTTTAGTTCTGAATGACCATACAACCACTACATATAACGAAATGCATAGGTGGTGTAGTTCTAACAACATCATTTTAAGCAATGATGAAATAATAATAAAAATCTTTATTCAGTCATAGCATAGCATTACCTATGGTGACTGTCATCATTACACAGAATAAGTTTATTACATTTAAACACAATTGAAAAATACATACAACACAACGATACAAATAGAGAGAAAACTAGATACGGACCTTATAAGCTAATGCTGGAAAAATCCAAGGAAAAATATTCATTTAGAGAATATAAAGGCCTAGTGAGTAGCCATTTCTCTAAGGTAACTCGAAATTTGTTCATTCCGACTTTATTGGCAGATTTCGGCAGCATATTATATAGCTTTAGACATATTCTCGGATTTTTGAGTATTAGCTAGCCGACATCAGGGAATATCCAAGTTATATTTACCTCTAGTGGTGTATTCATTCATCCACCTTTGTCCAGTTCCATACCAAGGGAGCTTATCCTTCAGATGATTTAACTACAAATACCCTTTTCCCAGTGGTTGGCTCAGTAAAATTTCTCGGGCTCCACAGTCAAGAATCGTTGGACTGGTCAATCCATGCATTGGAATTGACTTAAGAAAATGGCTATTGGTATTTACACAATTAAAAAGTTAGCTCCTATCATCTCCATTCTCATAGCACTCTACTACGTATAGGTGGACATGCTCACATTGCATATGGGATTATTTTCTGGGGATGCTCAACTAGTTCGTCTAAAGCTTTCTCACAGCAGAAACAAACCATAAAAGCAGTATGTGGATTACCTATCTGGACCCCTGGAAAACACCTTTTCTCATTCCACAAAGATTAACCCTGACCTCAGATTATACTTTCATGTGCCCTATTTGTCAAAAATCACCCTCGAATGGGCCACATTGCTTAGCTTCTGCTACCTATTACAAGATCCCATTAAATATCAGGGCCACTCAATCAATATCTTCATTTAGAAGGAAGTTAAAATCAATCCTGGAAACTAAAACATTTTACAGTGTTCATGAATTCCTGGAGGATAAATTGTAGTATGTATGTGTTGTATCTGTAATATGTGTGTGCTGTATCTGTAATATATGTAAGGGTTATATCTGTAATTTGTGTGTTTCTCTGTATGTATTATTATGATGTCTATGGCATGTTTATGGCCCTATGGTTTTGAGATAAGTTAGTATTATTATCAACACTCATTTCCACCCAGAAGAATTAAGGCTAAACAGGATCATTGGGAAAGCGATAGTATTTCAAATTCCATGCATCACAGAGTGTTTTTAAATGTCAGGCAATGCTTCAATATGTATGTCTTGACAAATGTTGCACCCCCCATTTCCAGGCAGAGCTCCAAGAATTTCAGCACATTACGTATTCACCAGAAGATAAGATGATGACAATGCTTGAAGATTTATTCAGCATCTATGTGGCAAGAATTAAACTGATTTGTTTTATGGAAATGTTTAAAAGCTTCCTTTCTGAATTAAGAGATGGATACAGAGATATCGTGAATCGACTGAAATGTGAAGTAGAGTGACTAAGAAGTGTTTTAGCCACAAAAAATTTTTTGAGAAAAATTTTTAATGTGGTCATGAAATGATTAAATGAGACACAACTTTGAAAATTCCACATAAAATTTTATGTGGAATTTTCAAAGTTGTGTCTCATTTAATCATTTCATGACCACATTAAAAATTTTTCTCAAAAAATTTTTTGTGGCTAAAACACTTCTTAGTCACTCTACTTCACATTTCAGTCGATTCACGATATCTCTGTATCCATCTCTTAATTCAGAAAGGAAGCTTTTAAACATTTCCATAAAACAAATCAGTTTAATTCTTGCCACATAGATGCTGAATAAATCTTCAAGCATTGTCATCATCTTATCTTCTGGTGAATACGTAATGTGCTGAAATTCTTGGAGCTCTGCCTGGAAATGGGGGGTGCAACATTTGTCAAGACATACATATTGAAGCATTGCCTGACATTTAAAAACACTCTGTGATGCATGGAATTTGAAATACTATCGCTTTCCCAATGATCCTGTTTAGCCTTAATTCTTCTGGGTGGAAATGAGTGTTGATAATAATACTAACTTATCTCAAAACCATAGGGCCATAAACATGCCATAGACATCATAATAATACATACAGAGAAACACACAAATTACAGATATAACCCTTACATATATTACAGATACAGCACACACATATTACAGATACAACACATACATACTACAATTTATCCTCCAGGAATTCATGAACACTGTAAAATGTTTTAGTTTCCAGGATTGATTTTAACTTCCTTCTAAATGAAGATATTGATTGAGTGGCCCTGATATTTAATGGGATCTTGTAATAGGTAGCAGAAGCTAAGCAATGTGGCCCATTCGAGGGTGATTTTTGACAAATAGGGCACATGAAAGTATAATCTGAGGTCAGGGTTAATCTTTGTGGAATGAGAAAAGGTGTTTTCCAGGGGTCCAGATAGGTAATCCACATACTGCTTTTATGGTTTGTTTCTGCTGTGAGAAAGCTTTAGACGAACTAGTTGAGCATCCCCAGAAAATAATCCCATATGCAATGTGAGCATGTCCACCTATACGTAGTAGAGTGCTATGAGAATGGAGATGATAGGAGCTAACTTTTTAATTGTGTAAATACCAATAGCCATTTTCTTAAGTCAATTCCAATGCATGGATTGACCAGTCCAACGATTCTTGACTGTGGAGCCCGAGAAATTTTACTGAGCCAACCACTGGGAAAAGGGTATTTGTAGTTAAATCATCTGAAGGATAAGCTCCCTTGGTATGGAACTGGACAAAGGTGGATGAATGAATACACCACTAGAGGTAAATATAACTTGGATATTCCCTGATGTCGGCTAGCTAATACTCAAAAATCCGAGAATATGTCTAAAGCTATATAATATGCTGCCGAAATCTGCCAATAAAGTCGGAATGAACAAATTTCGAGTTACCTTAGAGAAATGGCTACTCACTAGGCCTTTATATTCTCTAAATGAATATTTTTCCTTGGATTTTTCCAGCATTAGCTTATAAGGTCCGTATCTAGTTTTCTCTCTATTTGTATCGTTGTGTTGTATGTATTTTTCAATTGTGTTTAAATGTAATAAACTTATTCTGTGTAATGATGACAGTCACCATAGGTAATGCTATGCTATGACTGAATAAAGATTTTTATTATTATTTCATCATTGCTTAAAATGATGTTGTTAGAACTACACCACCTATGCATTTCGTTATATGTAGTGGTTGTATGGTCATTCAGAACTAAACTTTTGTTTACAGATATTATGTTGGAGGTGTCATCTGCATGTATAACAGGTGAACTCCTGATGAAATAATCTGGGATTAATAAACAAAGCAAACAATAAAACCCTGTGGAACACCTAAGTTAATTTTCAGTGGGCTGGAGTTAGTACAGATCCTCCAGATATTTTGTGAGTGTAACTGACATACTGTGATCTATCACTAAGAAAGGATGATAACCAATTTAGTGCATTACCAGAAATTCCCAGGGAATCAAGCTTGCATTTTAAGATATGCTGGTCATTGCTGTTGAAAGCATCGTTTAGATCAAAGGAAATACCTGCCACATTCTGTCTTTGATTCAATCCTTGAAGTATGTTCTCAACATATTGAAAAATGGCAGTAGTTGTTGATCTTCCTGTTCAGAAACCATGTTGACAGTCTTTTAATAAGTTGATAGATAGGAGATAATTGGTAATTCATGTGTGGACAATCTTCTCAAAAATTCTGGAGTGTTTGTTTTCTGTTGGGTGTTTGGCAAATTGGGACTTGCTATTGTTACTAACAGAATTGTAACATTGAATCATCTGATGAGTTCAAGTCTGACTGGATCATTATCTGCAAAACATAAAATGGACAATTTGCATCATATTATTCTCAAGGCGTATTCTAATACATTATATTGTAATTGTATTCTAATTGCCTCTTGGTCTTCTGTGTTCAGTAGAATTGAGGAAAGAAATGTTTTCAACTCTGAACAGACTGTAAAAAAAGGGGGGGGGAACCCTAGCACCCTGTGGAAACATTAGTTAAGAAAGAAATGAATGGCTAATATTAATTAGGTAACCCTTTTGCTGTGCTGAAATTCTCAGATGAACCCTAGCTGAGGGATGCTCTACACCTGAACTCCTGCGAAGCAATTTAGTTTTCAAAGGTTTACCCTTTTGGGACTCATCTCAGAGACCCTCCTCTTGGAGACTGGTTTAGGAAATCTAATCCTTTGGCATTGCAAGGATCCATGGTCAACTATATGTTATTTCAGTACTTCTTCTAAAAACAGATTTTTTAAAATTCTTTAAACATATGATGATGGAAAGAATGTCTTGTAATTTATTAACCAATTTTATTTTTTTAAACAAAACTCCACCATTCATATTAATCGTTTTAGCATATTATGTACTTCAAAGAAAATAATGATCTCTCCATGATTTTTCAGATTATCACTGTGCTAAAAGTCTTGTCAAAGAAATATTTTTTAAAAATCTCTTAAGGTAGTTTTAAATAATGGGGCTTAAATTTTTATTTTTATTGCAATACAATACATGTTATTTTTTTCAATGTGGTGGTTGACTATCTAGTAGTTATTCAGAAACCCATTAGTTTCTAACACACACATTACTGCATTTTTTCATACATTCTTTATGTACAGGCATCCCTTCGAGGTGGCTTGGAGGTATCTTGTAGATGTGGACATATGAAATAAGAAACTTCAGAAGGTTTCATACACCTCATGTCTCAGAGACCATATTCTTCCCACCTGAAATGGTTAACTTATCATCCTCCAAAACTCTGTTAATATTAACACTATTTTTTCACTTAAAATTGGTAAACAGACACTGAAACAAGATAAATTCATTTTTGAGAGCATATATTTGAGGATTTCAACAAATATGTTTTTAGGAAAACCACTGGAATTACCTTATGTTGACCATGGACTCCTGCTGCAAGGGAGATGCAAAGGAGTCTGGGGGTCAAGTATCCCTAACCCACTCTTGGCGAAAAGGGTCTGGGGTCCTGCTGAGATGGTGGGTGCTGGAGGGTGAAATTTTATCCATTTACCAAATAAAGTTGTTTCAATGATAAATAGTGATTACAATGAAATGCAAGAAAGGACTCAAAAAAATTAATTGAAGGAGACAAGATCGTAGTCAAGACTACTGAGTAAGGTGAACCTTTGACTTATTCAAGCATGAAATCAAATTATTATTTTATGTCCAATTGTACTCACAATTGCTACTTATATGAATAACTATTGAGAGAGTTGATCTCAAATGCTGTTCTAATAACCTCCATCATGTATCTTCTGCTTAAGAAACCTTGCCCTGTCATCTGTAGAAGAGTGGGGCTGGTCAAAGAAGACTTCCTTCGCATATCACAATCAGCATTGTTGTTAATCCAGAGCTTCAGAATAAATGGTATTATCAGATGAGGATTGAGAGTTTAACAGTTTATTTCATTGTACAACTCGGCTCCATTCTCAACATTAATACAACATAATAAAATAGCACCTACCTACCATTATTAGTTACCGAAAACTAGTAGCTTGAACCCTTTCTAGAGCCATATCGGCAAAGTTATGTTACCAGCAAGAACTGATTAAAATTGATATTCAAATTCCATGTGCAATAAAGAGAAAGATAATATTAAGAAAATCATCGTATATAACCATAGCAATTATTACTCAGGCAGCTACTGAGTTGCCACTTTAAAAAATTTCAAGAATCAGCTGTATGTGTTCATGATGCAAGAGTCATTGAGATGCAGGAGCCCTGGGAAATTGACATTCTTCCATTCTGTATTTTATGACTGCTCTCCGTCCAGGAACGATCATTGGGGTGCACATTGTGTTGGTCTTTTAAACTGATTGGGTTAAAGACATTGTTCATACAAAAAATGGAAAAGTACAATGCATACATATTGCAATCAAAATAACAATTGCAAATATTTTTTTATGTATCTTTAAAATATCCTATGCTGATAATCTAAAAATGTTGGACTTTATATTTGGATAATATGCTCTATGCTTGAAGAACAGCTACATTGTAGGATTTATTGTTCAGGATAGTTCAAAACATGTAATAAGGAACTTGTCAGTTTTTAACCTTAGAAGCTCTTACTTGTACCATTGGTGCTTTATTGTAATTAATAGACTGTGAATTAGTTTAGATTATTGCATCTTATTCATAGATGATGTTTTTGAAATGCTCTGACATATTATGGAATGCATTGTACTCTAGTTGTGTTTTGTGTGTGTGTGAACTTTTGTGGTTGTGCATTTTTGCTGAGTGCATTGTAGTCATTTTCATCAGTCATGATTGGCAAATATCATTAGGCATTATTTACTTCTGTAAAATCATGCTTATGGTATAACAATATTCTAAATACAAAATGATGTGTTAATTTTATTTCAACATTTGCAGAGCAGTGTTGCATACAGTGAAGATTAATGAGGAGGACATCTTCAGATAAGCAGTAATTTATGAACTCTTAGAAGTTTATCTCAAGGCAAGGATTTGATCAAGTAAAAGCTGTGTGTGTGTAGGCATGCCCTCTGTTGAAAGTGGAAAGTTACTTGTTAACTGCCATTTTCATTCTGACATTTTAAGTACCTAATGGAAATGGAAGTGAAATAAAAAGTTTAAAAGGTTTTTTTCTGGGAAAATGGTAAATTCTGAATGTTAGCTCTTATTTAAGAGTATAAATGTTCAAATCAATGGACTTATGAGAAAAAAATATAGCATCTGCTGAAGAAAAATAAATTTCCTGTTATGATCCATGCTAGCGTGAAGTGTTTGACATATTCCTTTGGTAATCAGTGATTACCACTATTGAATATGATTGACTACCTGCTGTGCACAAAAGGAGTTCTACATTCAAAGATCAAATTCAAAGATCAAATACCTGAATATTCTCAGGGAGTGCGGATGAATAACAATGAAATGTTTTGTTAACTTTATTTGCCATAATGTTCAGCTAAGTCAAATGCCCCAACAAACGGGATCACATTAGTACTGTGGATGCTCATCATTGTAATAGGGTTGACAAATATCAAAGTCCGGATCCTGCACATGGAGCTTACAGTCACAGGTGGCAAAGTGTTACTGGTGCTCTTTCTGCCAACAGCTGTTTTTCCTCTCGTATTATGATTTTCTTTGCCATCCATGGAGACAGTGAATGGTGTCATAATTCACAGATAATTCAAGGGTTTCCAGCTCAGTGCTTTTTCATTTTATGTTCCCAGATGCCACTGAGATGATATGTGCAACTTCCCTTCTGGCCAACTCTTTTTTTTTCAAACTTTTGTATTCTCTTTGTCATATATTTTAATATGAACTCTCACAACACTTAACATAATATTTTATGGATTAGTGCCTACCCTTAGACTGGTGGATGTTGATAGTGCTTGTTGAGGCACTTAAACACACTTGCTAATCAGGAATTTATGTGGTGTTCCAGTTGAATATCAAAGTATAAATTTATTATTGTTATCACAAATTTGTTAAAATTATGATATAGATATCCTTGTACATGGATTGGATTGTAAGGCAAGAGAGCACTCCACTCAACCACTCATGGTGTGCGCAGGAGAGAAGAGAGGCTGGGTGGCGTGGAAGGGGGAGAGGCCTAGGGGCAGAGGGGAATAGGCAGTGAAAATATATGCACTCTGACAATTTTGTTCAATTTTTGTAACCAATTTCAATCTCTTCAGGAGGATTTAATTGTCATATTTGATTAAAGAAATGAATTCCACTCATTTTTAGTTGATGTGGTTTCATTTGTCCATAAGCAAATTGACATTTTTAAATATACTGCATATGTAATAGTTTCTGTGAGTCTGTTCTACATAAACTCTGCAAGAAAGTAGCACAGGTTTAGCCTTTAGGCACATTTATGCTGCTTTTTTTTCGGTAATCACACTTTTATATCACCTTGTACAACAAAGTCAAATTAGGTGACCTTTTCAATAAAAAAAAATGCTCATACACACGAACTTCAATAAAGTGGTATACATTCGTAGATTGTCAAGTGGTATACATTTGGTACATACATATATTGGGGCTCCCGAAAATCACAAAAAGTGATTTCTCGACGCGTGCGTGAATCTCCTGGTGGCGTGACTGTTATTCCCTTGTTTCGGCCGCAAAAACACAACGCCCCGTCACCACCTACTCGACACACACACACACACAGAGACAAACAAACACAGGCAAACAAAAACTGCCTTACCACCGTCGTCTCTAGACAAGTAGGAGTTCCTTTTCCCCGCACCATCAAATAAGTGCGATTGGCCTTGTTCGATGAAAAAAATTATTACGCTGTTAAATTGGATACAGCTGCGGTCGTAACTTTGTGGTAGTCATTCACTGTATGGAATTAACTCTGCTATTTTCATATAAAGATTTATTTGGTCCGACCATGATTTCGTCACACAGTAACATTATCAAGGCCCCAACAAAAAGACATTATCGGCACCTTGATAATGTCACTATTTAACGAAATCATGGTCGGACTAGATGAATCTTTACGTGGAAACATCAAAGTTGATACTTTCTAAATACCCTTACACTGTCGAGATAAAGATAATAATGAGGCAATAAGATAAAGGGGATAGAGAAAGATGGAAAGATAAAAAAATTAATGAAATATCATAGAAATTGCGCCTGTTTGTCCTTGATTTCATTTTAGTGCGGTGCAGCATTAAAAAGATATTATAAAATAAAATTATATTTATGTGAAAAAAGGGGAAAAAATATCAGCGGCGCCATTATTAATAATAAGCAATGGTCGCCAAATATGTAACTGACATCACGCTTCACTTGTTCTTGTCACTCTCGACCCTGTAATGCAAACTCTCCGTGGAATTTCCCGTCCTTGTAGCGGTCCGAGCTTCGCGTGCCAAAATACAAGATGTTCGGCGTGCCATAAGTTCACCATCCCTGTCGCAGACGGTACAGATGGCCGGCCCTGGAGCATCGCCCAGGAAATCATCATAGTAACTGGATCGATCACATCCTTTTCGGAAGTATAAGGATTACTGATACTGCAACGCAAACTGCGTGATTCTCAGCAAATTTTACGTTAAGTTAAAGTTCCAGAAGACAAGTTTCAGAGACAAAGTTTCGACGCAATACCAGAGAGGATAACGAAACACGTCTCTTCCACCTCTCTGAAATAGAACTCAAAAACTTTCCCACTCGGACGAAGACGCGCGTACGCGGCCGGCATACAATGGTCCAGGTACCCTTGAAATCATGCATGGCATGACCTCGAAGAAAAAGTTGCTCGGAAAAGATTTTCGAGTGGGGAGAGAAATAGATGGGGGACCGGCGTGTCTGAAAGTGACGCCTTAAGGTTGGTACGCGTGCACCTGTCTATGCAGGACAATGTCAGAATGAGCGAACCCGTGGTTGAAGCTGAATTATGCCACTCCAGTGGAAAGAGTGTCAACTTCAGAAGCTTGCTGAATTGGACCTATCGGACCAATTATCATGAGAAAAATGGAAACAGCAGAAGAAATAAGTACTTTAATAAATACATATATACCGAAATAATTAAAAATTATCGCAGGCAAATTTTTTTGCGACAGTGTAGTTGGTGTTTTAACACCAAATTCGTCAATTCAAAGTTGAATTTGTTAAGTATTTAACAATATTTTGCGACAACTCCTTGTTCATCATATAGATATATTTTTTAACTCCCTATTCCCCAAAATTTTCGTCCCGAAACAAAAGTTATTAGCTAAAAACAAAGGGTATCCTAGCGCGGTAATGCAAGAGCTGCTTGCATTGGTTTTCAGCCCGCGCCGTGCGCCTTCGAGGTCGTTATAAACGGTCGAAGTGTAGGTGACTACTGGATATCTTCAGGATTGTAAAATTTTCAGGATATATAAATTTCCACGTTCGAATTCTTTTACAAATTACCTAAAAACAGTGTAATTATACATTCTAATTTTGCATTTTATAGGGTTAAAAACCGAAGGTAAAAGTATTATGGCTTATGTTCTTTATTTATGTTCATTATTAATTTTTATATAATAACCCATAGAAACCATGGAAGGGTATTCATAAATGTAGGTTATTATTATATATTTTCTTCAATGTTGGCTCATATGCTATCTATTAGTAGCATATAGTGTACATACATCTTTTTTAAATTATAAGTTTGTATGTAGTATAAATTGTATTTAATAATATTGTGTGAACTACCTATGAAAATATATTGTACACATGAAGACTGAATTCTTCGGGTTTTTCACCGCTTATAATATTTGTTGTGGCAACAATTTCGCCAAGATTACACCTGGCGTCTTCATGAATACAAATGTTATACGCGGTGAATACCGGAAGAATGCAACCTTCACGACTTTCACGCCGGAGAGCCTTCGCTGTTTATTGTATTCATGTTGAATTGAATATATTGCATACATGAAATATACAAAAAAATCGCTCATTTTTACTTTTTCGTATTGTGAAAATCATGCTTTCTTGCGTGTTAAAGTTTCGACTTTATATTCCTGATCAGCGAGATCGAAAACATGTATATATATACATACATATAGTATGATTCTAATTATTTTACGACACGTTTGCGAATTTTGTTTCAAATTTGCACTCATATTCGCCAAACTTTTCATATTTTTAACTTTTTTACTTCAGATTCGTAATCAGCGGCCGAAAAAACCTAAGTGAAACAAATTTGGATTAAATCGGACGATTTATTTTAAGATGCCATGATTTTAAGGATACCTGGACCACTACGCGGCGGGGACCGGTTGATTGCCGCGCGTCAGGGCGGGATGGTGATGCACGCGTGTCTGTGCCGTGCCGGGTAATGTGATTCTTTCCTCGCTGAAAAGATCGCGGGAAATGGGTGGAAGGGGCCGGATGGGGGGGAGGGGTGCATGGGAGAAGGTCAACTGACGTTCTAATATTAACCCGAGTAAAAAAAATCCCTTTCCCCAAAATCCCGGCGCGAGAGTTCAGTGACCACTCAAAGTTCAAATGCTCAGGGGAGGGAGGGGACACGCCCACCCC